>CALYLW010000221.1:771519-1014050 GCA_944989445.1 Ampullaceana balthica
TAAACTTAGAGAAGCTTTGAGAAACCATTGGAATACTTTCTGTGCAAAAAATAAACACTTGATAGTCAGAAGTCCTGTATACGACAAGCAACCAACGTCTATGAAAACTCATTACGAGTATTATTTTTGGTGGCTTTACGAGTTGCACAGGCCAAAAAACCTGGTTATCTATAATGGAAAGTGTTTAACAGACTATTTGAATTACGTGATGTTGTTAGAGAGTTTATTGTAGAAAAACAAAATCAAAGCTTATTGATCATCTGAATGATAGGTTCTGGCTTACTTATCAGACATTTTTGAAGAGCTGAATAATATTAATTAATATCTGCAAGTAAAGCAGACACATTTTATTACTCTCAGTGACAAAGTGCCGCGTCTACGAAAAAGCTTAATCTTTGGAAAACAAGATTATTTAAGGGTAACTTTGACATGTTTGATTAACTTTACAAATATTACCGATAAACCAGAAAATGTTGAAGAAAAAACACAACAGTTGATAAATTTGATTTCGGATCATATTCAATCACAGCAGGATCAATTTAAATTCTATTTTGGTGATTTGAACGTTCAGAATTTTTCGATGGTTGGTCCAGTACGTTTCTTGCACGCATTGACTCATTTAATTTACCAATGTCGAATTTAAAGCAAACTCATTTCAACTAACCAGTGATGCTACTTTGAATATGTTGCATCAGAAAGTGAGTTGGTGAAATTTTGGAGTCCTAAGAACTGATTCAGAAAGCTTATAAAATACTTTTACCCTTTGAAAAATCATATCTTTGTGTATGTGGATTTTTTGCAATGGTTTCAATCAAAACAAAACATCGTTCCTCAGTTGAAGTTTAAGATGAACTACGATGAAGTCTTTCAAGTATTACACCTTGTTTGGATGTGCTGTGCTCAAATGTGCAAACTAATAAGTCTAGTATAATTGACATTTGTTCGTTACAAAAGAAAACTGTTACAATCTGTTTCGATTCAATATTGTTTAGGAGCATGCAAATTGTAGAATTTTAGTATATTGTTACTAACTAACATGTATACTAATAACTAGTTATATATGAATCATAATTAGATATAAATTACCAGCATGGCAGTAGCACACTTTTCAGTAGTGGTCCGTGGCTATGACACAATTTTTTCAAGTGGTCCTTGAATCTCAAAAGTTTGAAAACCACTGGTCTATAGTCTATAAGCAATACCTAATCATTAAAGTGCGTCTTTCGATTTATAGCAAAAATAGAAGCAATGCAATATTTTCAGGTATAACAAAAGTAGATCATGCACAGTGTGAATCCATAATGATAAAACTGATTTAAAAATGACCAAAGAAAACATTGATAAACTAGAACAAATTCAAAAAAGAGCTGCCAGATTCATTGCTGGAGAATATTCAAAACTGACAAGAATAACACCATTAGTTAAATCATTAAACCTTGAAACACTAGTCACTAGTGGATAGAAGAACCAAGAGCAAAGTAGTAATCATACATAAAGCATTAATTCTAATTTAGAAATACAACACAAAGATAACTTAATACAACCCTCAGATAGACATAAGGATAAAAACACCTTTCTTATTCCGTATGCAAGAACAAAGACATACACGTTTTCCTTCTACACGTCCGGATTTCGGGCGTGGAATGGGTTGCCTGAAGAATCTAGGAAAACCAACACTTTATCAACATTTAAATCTCTGATAAAATGCAGGACTAAACACAAACAATAGATAAGCGTAGGACGCAATAATATTCTGTATAGAATGAGTGTCGGTAAACAGATAAGATAAGATAAGACACTTAGAAAATAAAGCAACGCATAAAAAATAATTATAATTTGAGAAAATCTTAATAGAATTATTACTATAAATTAGTTCTGTGGAAATTAACGATTCATTTCTCGATAAATAGGTCAAAATGTTTATAGATTAAAATTATTTTAATCGAGAAAAAATTCGATTAAAATTAAAGAAAATATTTATCCAAAGTTAGGTAAAAACAACACTTTGACTTTCATCGTAAATACAACATTAGCGGTGCTTTGTGGTGCATCGCTAGCGGGAAAAACAATTCACATTGCCATTTTTAACAACATAGAATAATGCCACATTTATCTAAAGTTTCTATATAATAGTTATCTTATCTGTTTACAGACGCTCCTGGTTTAGATATTGTCTTGGTTACAAGTGCATTTATGTGTTACGTCATATATATGACGTAATTGACAACATGGTTTCGATACTGTCTTGGTTACAAGTACATTTATGTGTTACGTCACAGAGATGACGTAATTGACAACATGGTTTAGATACTGTCTTGGTTACTAGTACATGTATGTGTTACGTCACAGGGATGATGTAATTGACAACATGGTTTGGTTAAATGACTCAAAGGACGTATTATGTTATTGTTAGCAAGAGAAATGTAAATATTCCTAAAAATGTGCAACCTCACACGTAACTTGCTTGTGCTACCTGTAGTTAATTGTGAAGAGACAACTGTATCGTAGCTTGCCCTTAATATTTACAGGTGCATTTTCCAGAATGTGAGAAACAGGGTAGAGTGACATTGCTTGACAAATAAAATGGTATATATTTATTCCGTTAGATTGTATCTATTTTCGTGACGTGATGTTTTCAGTAAACTTCAGTAGCAATCAATTTATGCTGCAAGATATAGCCTGAATGGAGGTAATGGATCAAATGTTATAGAGAGACGAATCACATTGAACTTACACACATTCAATCTGACTATATAATACAAAAACAATAAATGACAATGTAAACTTTATCCATTACTTTCAAGTTTAATCTGTTTTTACTGCATTCGATACTTATCTGTCTGTCTTGTCTAAACTGATATGTGTACTTGGGGTGTACATGGGTTGGGGTTCCATGGGAGGGGTAGCACCTCTGGATGGGGAGCAGTTGTACTCCTCCTGGGGTAGTTTACCACCTTTGGTCCCCACCTGGCACTCAACTCTCACTTGTGGCTCCAAGTAGCTGTAGCATGCACAGCGGCCACGCCCCGGTAAACGGTCTCGACTGAACGGCTAAACCAGGTGAGGGTAAACCGATGGGATAAAAACCTCGGTGAAGTGAGATTTGTCTACCCAGCATGTGAAGACTGGTTTTCGGCTGCCTGCGCGCTGGTTCTTCTATGGGCCAACGGGTAAGAGGCGATACACAGCAAAGCATTGTGGAATGCTAAGAGCTTGACGAGACACATAGGACGTCCTGGTCATCCACTGCACCTAACCCCATCCCCAGCTGTCTCGACAACGTCTTGCTGCTGGACCAGATGGTTTTGGGCGAGAGAGTGAGGTCGACGTGTTGCGCGAATCCTCCTCACTTTAAACAAAGTCACAGCGCAAGTCACTCTCATCATCATCATCGATTCATTCCAAAGCCCTGTGCGGCCCAGCAAATATGATGAGAGTGGGCATCGTCGATCACGACGGACGAACAACACTTGGGGCCTAATCATTCGATACGTATGTGTCTGTCTTGTCTAAACTGATATGTGTACTTGGGGGCTAATCATTCGATACTTATGTGTCTGTCTTGTCTAAACTGATATGTGTACTTGGGCCTAAATTATTCGACACTTATGTGTCTGTCTTGTCTAAACTGATATGTGTACTTGGGCCTAAATTATTCGACACTTATGTGTCTGTCTTGTCTAAACTGATATGTGTACTTGGGGCCTAATCATTTGATACTTATGTGTCCGTCTTGTCTAAACTGATATGTGTACTTGGGGCCTAATCATTCGATACTTATGTGTCCGTCTTGTCTAAACTGATATGTGTACTTGGGGCCTAATCATTCGATACTTATTTTTCTGTCTCCCATGGATTATTGCATGAACGTTTAATATTTTTAGCGAACTTTTATTTGAGGCGTCAATCAAGGTCACATAACTCCAAAGTTTTATTTGTGCTTTAATTTGCCGCGCCTTATTAGACACATAAACAAGACGGACCTTTTTCAAATATAAATTAGATTATAGATAGAATTATAAAATATATTTACAAAAGAGAAACAATTAGAAATGTTCATAATAACATGGTTTGAAACGTATGTGTGAGAGAAGAGTAAAGAGTTGAAACATCACCATTGTCAATGAGATAAATCAATGAATCGTTGGACGTTTATTAAAGTTTTCCACTATGCAGTCAATATCAGCTCATATGTAGCTGAGTTAATAGCATGGGTCAAAAGATCTTAATACTCTAGAAGATTATGTTAACATGTGTTCAAACTAATAAACAACATCAAGGAACTGATCACTTCAAAATATGACACAGTATCTAAGTATTATAAAAGTTATAATATGTTTATAGTGACCACTATCCTTGTTATTAACATCTTTCTAATAAAACAAATGACGTAAGTCTGTATTTATGAAAGATGGATCAGCCGAGATTTTAAGAAATATTTTTGTTTGATATTAGACATTTTTATGAGTGGTTAAAAAACTTAGACTTAAAAGTAACAATAATAGTATCACTCGGTATGTAATTTTTGATGAAACAAAGTCAATGCTAAGTTGTTGAATGTTTCTTTTGCAAGTTACTAATTTTATGAAACATTTAAAATGGAAGGACGTGAACCGTTAACAGGAAATTGTTTAAATCGAAATCAATTTATTTCTATACCGGGGGATAAAAGAATTCTAGCAATTCATTGAAATGTTATCCCTTATTAAAGAGATCGAAGCTAAGTGGAGTGCCACTTAAATAGACATAATCTGATGAATATTGAACTGTAATGCTTGTGTCGTTATCAATTATGAAAAGGAATACAGGTCGATAAAGAGTATTAAATTTAATTTATAGTATTATAAATTTGAAATAAATAGCATTTTAAAAATGTATTTTTCCTTCGAACTAATTATTACTATAAAATTATACATAATTACATACAATACAAAGTGTAAGCAAAACACATAAGTAATAATATGTTACATAAAGGTTAAGATTGCAATTTAACCAAAATTAAATAAAATAATATGATCTTTTCATCAATTTTCCCGCTAAATTTAATTGTTTCAATTACAACCTCATTATAAATAGTTTAACAATGGTGCTTTTTAGTGCGGCGTTCATGAAAAATACATACGCCAGATATGACAATAGAATGTCTTTTAATTTGCACACTTCCTTATAAGTTTATATATAGGAGTTTAAACTTGGGCCACGAATTTCATTTGCATTTAAATATACTGGAAGAGGTTTTTCTAATGTATAACACAATTTACTGTAAACACTTCACTGATAATGAGACAACTCTAACATACAGACAACACTAGCAATCAGAAATATTTTAACAAACTAAGAGACACCACTTACAAACAAACAACTCTTACAGACAGACAGACAACACTAACAAACAGTCAACTTTTATATACAAACATTACTAACAATTAGACATCTCTAGCATGCAGGAAACACAAATAATCAGATATCTCCGACAGAAAGACAAACTAATAACGAGACGAATCTGACTGACAACACTGACAACAGAACATATCTGACAGAAAAAATAAACCTAACAATCATACATGTCTTACAAACTGGCGGACAACATAAAAAATCATTCAACTCTTACAATCTTAAATGTGAATTACAAAAATCAGAAAACTCTTACAAACTAACAGACAGCTCTAACATAATAACTAAGTCAAAGACAGACAACTCTTACAAACTGACATACAACAATAACAATCACACAACTCCTACAGAACGACACTTAAGACAGACAACACTAACTTATCTATTGCTTTCTGACGTGAAACCGAGAATTGATAACAGACAGAAATAACCTCTGTCCCCAAACTTTGTACATTAATCAAAAATATTGTAATGACGTCATTGAGCAAAATATGTTGACATTTTTTTTTAAAGAATAAAAGAATTTCATGCCAGAATTATATATTTTGTAGATATTTAGAAACATACATAATACGTGTGTGTGGAATATCGTAACTGACTAGAGGTTGAATAGAAAGATTATGCCTAAAATATAGAGTACAGCTAAACATGAATAACATTAAAAGCTCAAAAATATTATAGTGCATATTAGAACTAATGACGTCATGTAGCATAAATAATATAAAAGCCCAAGTCACTGGCTGGCTGGATGTGGAACGCTGAGGAACGATGTACAACAGTCTATAGCAGTTAAAAAAACCGTGTTAGCACTGTAAAAAATTATTATATGACGTCATTGTTTGATCTAATATTTAATACAAGGTGTGCATCAAAAGGTGTGCAAATTAATTACAAATTAAAGACGCGCTATAAAAATATAAATATATTTTATGACGTCATTGCTTTAGCTTATATCTTAATTTTGGAAAAAGGGAACGATGTAAAAATTGGAATTGAGGATTTATAATTATAAAATACTTTGTGTACAATTCAGGAAGTTTAATATATCGTATTTATTAAACAAGGATAAGTTACTTGGGCTTTTGAAAAAGGTTGGCGCCGTAGGCGCCATAAAAAAGTGGGCGCCACGGCGCACCGGCATAATCTAGTTTTTAATATTGAGCAACTAATATTTTATAAACCAAGAGCGTTTATTTTTTATTTATATTTTTACCAAAAGCTATTCTAAATTATTTCTGCAAATAAAAGTCGAGTTAATATTTTGAATGTTATCCCAAAGAAAACGTACAAATTATTATGTTCGTCTCTTGTTGCGTTAGATCTCTAGATATTAATGGTCTTGACGTTTATGACACAATTTAAAACATATATGAATGCATTTTATCAAGGGAAACTTTTTTTTAAAAATTTATTTATTTTGAGCTATAGGTTCAATAAGTAATACATATTACTGCAATTTCTTTTACATAATACCAGTTAGTTTTTATTTTTACGTAGAATTTAAGTTATATATTATGCTTTATTGTGTATATGTCATTAAATATATCTTCCTATTTCAAATAGCTTAAATCTTTGTTGCTTAGGCAGTTATAAAAAATTAAAATCCCATGTGAGTATCGTCTCTGCATCGCCTGTATATAACACCGTATGTCCGGTGTACCGAATGTGACATTTTCTTTATTCGTTCCCAATTGTAGGATCTCTTTCTAAAAAACTTGAAATAATGATGTGCTCCTATTTTCTGAATTCTCATCAAGAGATATGTAGTCAAACATTTTGTAATATAATTAAATATCATGATTTGTTTGCGATATATAGTTGAAACATCAAGTTATTAATGTCTATTGCTGTTTATATCTCCACGCTAGATTTAATGTGCCATTGATCTATGTAATAATCTTAATAATGAATTATCAACTAAAAATTGCTGCATTTTAAACAAAAAACGTTTCATTTGTTTTTTTTGTGAGCTTCTGTTTTAAAAGTAATTAATTAAAGGAAAAAAAAAGAATTATGTTTGTTAGTAAAACGTCTCTTATTTGTCCTCACTCAGTTTGTAACAACCCTAAAATAGTTAGTGTAACATTGACAGCCAAAAAGCAATAATACTTTATTTAATGTTACAATCAGACAATTAAAAAACTTTTGACTGTGTTAAAATTTTGTAATTTTGATTCAACACTGAACATGTTGTGTATTTAGAACTTATATTTTTAATACGCTAACAGTATCATAACTAACACACATAATAATTAAAGACATCTGTATCAGTTAATAGTTATTAGATGAAACTAGTGAGCTTTAGGTACAACGTATATACCTTCACTTTAATAATATTATTTGATGTTTAGCTACGTTTATGTAATTTACTTAAAACATCTTCAATGATTCATGTTGGTTAATAATGTCAATGGCCTGCCATTTATATATATGTATATATATATATATATATATACTAGCATTACCCATTTTTTAAAAAAGGAATTAATTACGCATGCACAATTTAGATCAGTCAATCCACATGCAAAATTAATCCGATAATTCCACACGCGATGTTTTTTGAAATATAAAAATAATTGTAACATCGAAAAAATGGACCCTAAAAATCCATAGACATACAAAGTTTTAATATATCACTATATGACATGTAAAAACACGTAAGGGGCCGTCCATAAATGACGTAACGCACCTAGGGGGGAGGAGGGTCACACTTTTGTGACGATGCGTGACGAGGGGGAGGGAGGGGGTATGAAGAAGTGTGACGTCACATCAAAAGGGTAACTTTAAATAAAACTTCCACTGAAATTGTTGGTCGCTTACAATTTATTTAATGACTTAATAAATCAGTGCTTCTCATTTTGCCGGTCGGAAGGCCATCAGACGCTGGTTGGCGTACGCTATCAAGACATGAAAATTAAATCTAATTATAATCCTTAAATTTGAGAACTCACAAGATAACGTATAAACTGTTACACTGTGTCGTTTGACGTTGACATCAAAGCATTTGTGATGTAACCGCAGCTCCGTCAGCGATCTTTTTTGCCCGTTACCCCAAAATATACACGTTTATGTGTGCGTTACCCCCCCCCACCCCCAGACTCTATGCACTGCTCACATAACTCGGGGATTTGGGGGATCACTGTTACAAACAAAAAAAATGCTACTGGTGAGTTTTACAAGCATGAAAAGTGTCTAAAAATGATCTGAATAGGATTATGTGTATATATTTTAAGTCAAAACGACACGGAATATCCTTTTTCTTTAAAAGGTGAGGGGGGAGGGAATCTATTTGATAGAATTAAAAACGTTTAAAGTTTGATATAATTGTTCGATTGGTTTTTGGTCAAACGCCCCTGGCCATTCTAGTCTTCTAGATCAGTGCTTCTCAAAGTGGTGGTCCGCGGACCGGTGCCGGTCCGTAGGCCATCCGCTGCCGGTCCGCAAATGTTCTAAAAAAGGGACAACAAAATTGTCAGTGCAGGGAAAATAGTGCACCGGTCTTTGGTGCAATGGCAAGAATTCCTGCCGGTTCGCCTTACTAAAAAGTTTGAGAAGCACTGTTCTAGTTAAATGGTAAATCAGCCCTTTTAAAATTAGTCAAGTATTCATTAACTTTATTGAATGCATCAAATGCTTGACAATCCAAATCGAGAGGAGCACAAAACAACTTTTCTTCCTAGCTCAGTTTTTAAGGCATTAATTTTAAATATCACAGAAGAGATACGTGACACAGACAAATCATGTGGATTCAGATTATTGACACTCGTGTCAATATAAATGAAAGTAGGGTAGATTTGGGTGTCTTCGTATAGTACGTAGGTAAGAAATCTACATAGTTGTCAAATTTGACAAAAATGCATTTTCTGGAAGGAACCGGTTCAATAATGGGCATATGTTCCAAGCGTACGCGTACACATTGTGTATTTTAATATATCTAGTGGATTGTAGTGGATGTTATATGTCCCAAATAAGTCTGCATTGCCCCCAAGAATTCCCTTTTTGACCCCAGATGAGGTTATTTACCTCTGTTCGCCGACCTCTTTCTTACGGGATGCATGTCAGTCAATTGAGGGATTTTTTTACAAATACATTTTAAAAATGTTATTTTTAAATATATTTTTTTTCTAAACAAGAACGTTAAACGTGATGATTAATAGTCAATGTTTAATTTGTATGCATTAAAATAAATTATAATCTAAGGATGTTAACACAGTTCGTTTTCTGAATGCCAGTTAAACGTTTTTAAAAAATGCTTCACGCGGGTTACGATATTACAATGTAGATCTTCACTAAATAAATAATAAATACTTAAAAATCTATAAAAGTGATTTGAAACATACTTATTTTCAAATAGAAAATAAAGTTGTTTTGATTTTGGGGGGGGTCAAAGTTTTGTGACGTATTTTTAGAGGCGGGTCTAAGTTTTTGTGACGACGCGTGACGAGGGGAGGGAGGGGGCGAAAATCGGCAAAAATGGCGTGACGTCATTTATGGTGTGCACCCTTTTTATTTTCTTGTTATAAAATGTAATGAGACTGTAATAAGAATTAAATGTCCTCTTAGTTTGAGGACAGTACATCTGGCATGTCCAAACCCCGGCCTGTGGCACACGTTATATTTTAACTGGCTGGCGGCCTAATGGTATATGACTACTTGGCTCGCAGATTTGTTCTCTAACCACGACATTGAATTTATACGAAAAGACGAAACTATGCGCTCTTTTCTTACAAAACTAGGGGTTCTAGACCCCCACTTTTTTTTTGTCAAAAGCCCAAGTTACTTATCCTTGTTTAATAAATACGAAATATTTGACATTCCTGAAATGTACGCAAAGCATTTTATAAATCCTCAAATGCTATTTTTACATCGTTCCCATTTCCAAAATTAAGTTATAAGCTAAAACAATGACGTCCTCTAATATTTTTTTACAGTGAGTCTTTAATTTGTAATTAATTTGCACACCTTTTGATGCACACCTTGTATTAAATATAAGATCAAACAATGACGTCATATAATATTTTTTACAATGCTAATCACCACACGTTTGTTAAACTCCTATAGACTGTTGGACATCGTTCCTCAGTGTTCCACATCTATCCAGTGAGCCAGTGACTTGGACTATTATTTTATTTATTTGATAATTCAAATGAGGGCAAACATCGATGACCTTTTACATAGTTGGATATTCAGTTAAAACGTAAATGAAGTTAATTGCTGATATGTGTAAAAAAATGTGGTGACACTGGTGGCAAAAATTGAAAGTACATTATTAATTATTTCATATGTTAATAACTGTGCAGATTTTTAAAACCACTTGCCAATAGTTAGATAAATAATAAATCTACATTATAACAATACATAATAAAGACCATGAGGCAATATATTCTTATAATCACGATTTTCTTTAAGGAAAAATATTGCGTAATAGAGTATTTCGTGTATGATTTTTATGTTTTACTATTAATTTCAATCTTAAAAGGAAACATGTTCAAATGTGTATAATTTTAAAAAAAACATATTTTTTTCTTAAATATTAAAATATAATTTATAAATTCCACGAAGTATCTCCAGATAGCTTGCAATACTCTAATTGTTATATTGTAATTAGTTTATTGTAAAGTTTCAAGTAAATAATGGTAATTTTTAAAAATCCTCCTGTGCAACGTTATTGAATTTATAACCAAAAGATATATATTTATTCTTAAAAAACGTAAAAAAGCAAGTTTTTTACTATAAATCATTTATGTAAGAGAAGTAACTAAAAGAATGTTCATTATAATATGCAGCGCAAGACCATCCAAAAATACACAATTGTAGTTGTTTCGTAAAATATGTTTAATATAATGTTCACCGATCAGGAATATGCTTAAAAAAAATATGTTGTCAATAAAATACGCACCTTATTGCGCGACAGAAAGGTTGTTCAATACGCACCGCAATACTCTATCTCAAAAAATAACATGATATATAGAGATAGATAAAATAAACTAAAGATTAAATAATTTAATTACCTTACACGCGATCGATCTGAACTTTGATACATCGTTTTTTAAAAATTGGCACGAGTCTGCATGCAGAATTTCAGAACGCTAGCTTACAAGGAAGTTGGTTAAAAATCGATCCAAAGTTTTGGCGACAGACAATCATGCAAGCAAGCAAGCAAGGGTTCAAACAGTCACCACCAGTTAATATAAAGGATTTAAAAACCGATGTTTGCATAACACATTTTTTGACAAACACAGCACAGAAGCATTTACATATACCTAATTCCATTAATAATTATTTTTAGCAATTAAATATCTTAGACCAAACACGATATCTTAATCATAATTACTTTCATAAATGATTTTCTTTAAATGAGCAGCCTACGCGCATTTTAATAATAATGATGTTTATTTTTGTTTTATAAATGCATTAAAGACGTCTTTGTTAAATTAAACATAACATAAAAAACATATTATAAACACAGTAGTTACAAAGAATCTACAGTCTATCCTAACTTCATAAATAAAATACGCGTTGGTCGAGTGGCAGCGCGCTCGACTGGTGTAACGATGGTCACTGGTTCGAATCCATGTGAAGGCAAGGATTTGTTCCTGAGGCCTAGGGCGTCCCTGAGTCACCCAGCTCCGAATGGGTACCTAACACTAGTTAGGCGGCTGGGTAATGCGTGGAACCCACAAAGCCGTGGCCTGTGAACGCTGCATCACTTGCCAACAGATCATCTGTCATAGTCTGTGGACGACATTATCTTCTGCATAGAAGGAGCGTCTGTATAGATAAGATAAGATAAATATTTTTTTCTTCAGAATTAATGTTAATTAAAATTTCTAGATCATCTTCAGTTAATCAAGAGTCGAATCGGATTTATTCCTAAAGCTAAACATAAAATCAGGCATACGTGTGTCGTCATGAGAGCAACAAAGACAATGAATGTAAGTGTGTCGTCATGAGAGCAACACAGACAAGGAATGTAAGTGTGTCGTCATGAGAGCTAAACAGACAAGGAATGTAAGTGTGCCGTCATGAGAGCAACAAAAACAAGGAATGTAAGTGTGTCGTCATGAGAGCAATAAAGACAAGGAATGTAAGTGTGTCGTCATGAGAGCAAGAAATACAAGGAATGTAAGTGTGTCGTCATGAGAACAACAAAGACAAGGAATTTATGTGAAGTTTATTTCTACTCTCATTTTAAATATTAATAATCTGAAATATTTTTTAAATTGCACGAACTAAAATATTAATTTTTGTAGATTACATTTCCAATGTATAAGGCGAAGGCACAATTTTGAATTAATTTATCTTATTTTTTGCAGACGCTCATTTTACACAGAAGATTAATGTGCCCTACGCATATCAATCTATTTATTTGTTCACTTACTATAGGGTCACATGCAAGTGGTGAACCATTTTTGTTACAAAATCATTGCGGTGGGACTCGTAAGATTGTCTTTAATATTTCATGTAAATTTCAGTTTATTAATTAATGTTATAGTTTCCGCGGGTTTAGAGAATGCCGAATTTTAATTCTTTTTAAAATTTCAATTTTAATATTTATATTTATAATTCTATGTAGAATACTCAATCACATTTAACTAATATTAGTTCATTATATGTTGAGTTGAATTTTAATATTTATGTTGATTTATTTGTTTAAAGTATTCACGATCTTAACATAATTTGTCAATTAAGATTGTTCATGTACATTGACTGTCTTATCAAGTAAATAGCCTCCAATGTATTTTGTTGTGATCCTAACGGGAAATGAAATTTTATAGCTCCTCAAAAATAACAATACAACTTTTTTAACTAAGAAAATCTTTATGGGTTTTTTTGACAAACACGAAAGAACGAAAATGTAGGTGCATGTTGCCATCCATACCATTCAAAAAATCTATTAATGGTTTATTTGTTTTTCAATAGTAATACTGTAGTGATGTAATATATGTAAAATCATGACATTCTTTTATCCACACAATTAAAGTATGGTGGCTTATTTCTGTCAAATGCCACGAATTCTTATTTAATAAGTTGGATGTTATGGTTGGCGCTGAAACATTTGTATACGATTTGACATTGATGTCAAAGGTCAGGGTCACCGCTACTCTCAGAGCGTTATGGAAGGCGTCACTGTTCATGTGAAGGATATTGCGTACATCTTTGAACACAGTGGGAGGAGGGAAAGGAACCACCTAAAAGTAACAAAGTGATCTGAGGACAGCTCGTAAGTTATATGTACGGATTTAACGATGTAATCTTCGGGCCTGTGCAATACCAAATCATCAATGTTTCCTTGATTATGTACCCGCTTGTTTAACAGCAACAATAATGCAGGACTAAACACAAAGCATAGATAATCGTAGGACCCAATAATCTTCTGTATAGAAGGAGCGTCTGTAACAGATAAGATAAGATATGATAAAAACATAAGCAATCAAATATTTTCAGTATAACAAATGTATCTCGTCCTAAGAGAGAATCCATATTGAAAATATTGATGTAGAAATAATAATAAGAAAATAAGGCAAACACAAAAATAATCAGAATTAAAGAAAAACTTTATAGAAAAATTACTTTTAATATTAAAAGGGTAGACTATTATTATTTTAGGTCTTTTATTTCTATATTATATAACTATAATATTTAAATAGGTGGCAATAACGGTATGATATAGTGTCTTATTCTATAAAGAATACAATTGTTTTATACTGCTAATAATTAATCTATAAATGTCTGTGAACAGCAAAACTAATGACGTAATTTATAAATTTGGAGTTATATTAAAAAAATATTGAATTCATTTTAATTGATATTCCTCTTAACAATAAGATATTTTAAAATTAGATTTTAAAATATCAATATTCATAATTCCCGTCGTCTGTATGTATGTATGTATGTAACGGATATGACGTCATATAATATTTTAAGGTTATGTTAGGTGGCGCTGCGATCAATTTTGTATAAAAGTATTAAATGACGTCATTGTTTATGCTTATATTTTAATTTTTGAAAAGGGACTGATGTAAAAATAGGATTTGAGGATTGATAATCATTTTTTTTAATTGAAAATTTAGACTTAAAAAATCATAACCACCTTCGTTTCCAGATTAACATTAGCAATGTGGTGATTGGCACAGTAATAAAATATTATATGACGTCATTGTTTTAGCTCATATATTAAAATACAATGTGTGTATCGAGAGCTGCGTAAAATGGATCGATGTAAAAAGGGGATTTTAGGATTGTTAATTATAAAATACTTTGTGCACAATCAAGAATATTTCGTATTTATCATACACGGTTACGTTACTTGGGCTTTTGACAAAACAAAAAGTGGTCGCTGCAGATGACCTAAAACCCCTATTCTAAAATACTTTGTGTACATTTCAGGAAGTTTAATATGTCGTATTTATTAAACAAGACTAAGTAACTTGGTCTTTTGAAAAAAGTGGGTCAAATTGTGGCTAAAAGCCTGCTTTATGGAAAGATGGCTTGCGGGCTTGGAAAATGGTAATACGGCAAGGGTGCTTTACAACGAAATGCCGCGACAGCGCAAGCGAGATCCCTGGTGGGAGCTGCCTCGTAGCTGCCAGTCTCTTATTACGCAAATGTGGACTGGACATTGTCCAACAAACAGCTACTTGCACATGCTAGACACCCGGCTTCCGTTTATGTGGTATGGCCGAGGAGACAGTGGCACATCTGCTGACCGAATGCTCTGTGGCGATTGGGGACACGGACGGATCAGACAGCCCACGCACTGTGGAGGAATATCTCCATGGCGATGCCCTTATGTTGAGGCTCGCCGTTGGTATTGTAGGCCGGGCTATAAGAGTCTAAGTGACTCAGCCCTCCAATGAGAATGTCACATATTTAGTATGTATGTGTTTTATGTATGTATGGATGTAGCGCTGAGGAACGATGTACAATAGTCTATAGCAGTTTAAAAATCGTGTGTTGATTAAAACTGTATAAACACAATTACATGACGTAATTGCTTGATCTTATATTTTAATAAAGGTGTGCCCCGGGTGGTGCGCAAAATGAACTAGAGGATGCGTGAAATAATTTGAAATTTAAGTCTCGCAAAATCGTATGACGTCATTGATTCAGCTCATATTTTATTTTTGATGATGGTTTGTTATAGAATACTTTGCGTACATTCCAGGAAGTTTAATATATCGTATTTAACAAACAAGAATAAGTTACTTTTACAGCAGTAATTTTATATTGAACTCAAACCAAAAAAGATTCCCTCATTTGTGACGGGTGATCTCTAGTTAAAAATATTTTGTGTACATTTCAGGAAGTTTAATATTTCGTATTTATCAAACAAAGACAAGTTAGTTGGATTTTTGAAAAAAGTGGGCACCGTAGGTGTACTCAAATAACGTGAGCGCCGTAGGCGCCACGGCGCCGTTGCACAACCTAGTACAAATATAGTTATAGATGCTATATGTTATCCAAATTATAACGTACAAGTTATCATTTAGATATTGTTAGGTTAGATTTCATTTTCTTAAATTTTGTTTTGTCGTTAAAATAGAATCAAGGAGAAATAAATTATTTGGAAAGTTATTGTTTCTCTGTCTGAAATTTAAAAATTGTAAGGTTGTTATAATTTAATTTGCTCAAATTATGCTAATTTTAGTAATTATAATTATTATAAAATGTAACAGTATGCTTTGAGCTCAACCTCATGTATATTTGTTTTTACCACTATATTAACTCGGCGAAAACTTTGTCTTTCCGATATTACTATAAACATTATGCGTTTTGTGTATAGTTCATTCCACATCTTTATGTTGTTACGTATTTCTTTAATCTGTTTCTTAAATGAGGTATATCTTTACCTGTAAAAACAAACTTTCATTATTTAGTTTTATGATCAATTGGAATTCTGGAACGTTTATTATAACAATAAATAATGTTACATTTTGACAGGTACACAGCAAGTAAACCGTCTGTTAATATATATTTAAAAATATTTTTATTATTATAGTCTACGATATTTTTTAAAGGATTAGAAGATAATATTTAAATATATATAAATACATTTATATTTACTGTGCTTTTATAAGTTGATAATAAACCAGAATGGTTTGTTTTCATGTTCATAATACGCATTGTTTAAAAGAAACCATCTAACATGATAGAGTAGTATGTGAGATCCATGCCGGTGTCACGAAATAAAGTCTCCCCCAAAATAAAGTCTCCCCCCGGAGAGTTTATTTTAAAACAAAGTCGCCCCCGGAGACTTTGTTTTAAAATGAAGTCTCCGGGTTAAAATAAACCCTCCACTTAATTATTGGAAATTATAAATAATTGTTTTATTAAACTTTATGACTTAAAACATAATTTGTATTTGTTCTACATTCATTTATGTATGATTATTGGAAATTGAGCATTCTTAAGCTTTGTCAGGGGCGTAGCAATTTGCGGGCTAAGTGGGTGTATGCCCGTATAGACACATATTTAGAGTAGGTTAATTGCCAAGAGTTATTTAAAAGAATATCAGACAAATGAACTGAGATACAAAGATGATCAAGTAATACGAGAAAGTGACACCGATATTTTGGAACAAGAATTCACTCTTTACGTTTGTGGGTAGATCATGTGTTAAGGACCTAAACGAAATTACCGATTTCTATGTGTGTATTAAAATAATTCAAAAACATTATTACTGTCTATTATCGGTAGCGTTTACTAAAGTTACAGGAGAAAATTTAACAACAAATCAAATGTAGCCAAGGTTTTTAAATTTAGAAAATAAAGTAAAAAACAGGTTACACGATTAAACAATCAGTGTCTTAGCTAGGGTTGGTGATACCCATTGCTTTAAATTCACAATTTAACCCAGATTAAAGTGTTGTGGAGATCTGGGTTGAGATGAGTCGCTTAGTTAGCTTGAGATTCCCGTTTAGGTGTGCCGCTGAATTAGTTAGGCATAAGGTCAATGACCTTACGGAATGTTAGAATCCTGGAGACTTAAGGGGTAACACAGAGGTGGGCTTGTTTATTGATGAAATGCGACAGGAAAACATGAAGCGTCTTTTGTTGAGCGGGTAAAGACTAGCTATATGTATTAGTAGATAGATTGCTTCAAGGTGGGCACGTATTGGTCATTTAAGTTGTCTATCGAGTCATAGTTAGCTGAGGTATGAAGAAGTCTGCTTAGGGAACCTTCACGTTCTAAGCAACGGTGTTCACATTGCGGCTCGCGTGCAATTTATGAAAGATATATTAAAAAGATTACTGAAAGATTTCCAAGCCAGGTTTTATGACTCATAATGCTTCAATGCAACTCTCAACAATTTTTAAATATATTAAAACGGCTCTCAATTACTAAGGGTCTGGTCACCTGTAGTCTAATGAGTTATTATAATGTAATAATCACGCAAAGGGAGGCATTAGGGAGTAATGTATATGAGTGTGTATGTGTGTATGTATGAATTTATGTATGTACGTATACATATATGTATGTATGTATGTATATATGTATGTATGTATGTATGTATGTATGTATGTATGTATGTATGTATGTATGTATGTATGTATGTATGTATGCATATATGTATGTATGTGTGTATGTGTGTATGTATGTATGTATGTATGTATGTATGTATGTATGTATGTATGTATGTATGTATGTATTTATGTATGTATGAATGAATGTATGTATGTATGTATGTAAGCATGTATGTATGTATGTATGCATATATGTATGTATGTAATTATGTATGCATATATGTATGTATGTGTGTATGTGTGTATGCATGTATGTATGTATGTATGTATGTATGTATGTATGTATGTATGTATGTATGTATGTATGTATGTATGTATGTATGTATGTATGTATGTATGTATGTATGTATGTATGTATGTATGTATGTATGTATGTATGTATGTATGTATGTATGTATGTATGTATGTATGTATGTATGTATGTATGTATGTATGTATGTATGTATGTATGTATGTATGTATGTATGTATGTATGTATGCATGTATGTGTGTGTATGTTTGTATGTATGTATGTATGTATTTATGTATGTATGTATGTATGTGTGTGTGTATGTATGTATGTTTGTATGTATGTATGTATGTATGTACGTACGTACGTATGTATGTATGTATGTATGTATGTATGTATGTATGTATGTATGTATGTATGTATGTATGTATATATGTATGTATGTATGTATGTATGTATGTATGTATGTATGTATGTATGTATGTATGTATGTATGTATACATGTATGCATGTATGCATGTATGCATGTATGTATGTTATGTATGTATGCATGTATGTTTAATATTTTGTTTAATAATTTTTTTTAATATTTGAAAGATAAATTTTGCAATACATGTACTAGTTTTTGTAATGAAAGTATTGATCATTTTATAAAAAAGAATCTTTTCTCACTATGCGATTTGCAATTGTAGCTTAATTGTTATCGTCGAAGTATTTTATACCTACTAAAGTGAAAATAATAACCTGTAGTTGTGATTCTCTTGTGTTAATACTCTTTTTTTTTATCTCCTAAAGCTTTCTAATATTTTAGAATATCTAGCAATATAAATAGTAAAATCAAAGTATCATTTAAAGACTTTGTAAAATATGTTAATGGATAGATACAATTTTCTTAATTATTTTTTCTCTTATGGACACAACTCTAGATTGGGCTGTCCAGTCCATAATGTCATAATTAGTTTAGACACTCTAGAATGGGGCGGTATAAATTATAGGCAGAAAATTTAATGTTAGTCATGAATATTGGAGCCAACGTCTAAATTTTTTGTAACATGTGTAAAATGCTTTGAAATTTTAATATATTCGTTGTATTTAAAACTGTTATGGCATTTAAAAATTCAAATTTTAAAGAAAAATAATACACGTGTACAGTAAAAGATAATTTCACAATCGTGATATGAGATAATCTATTCGTGCATGGTGATGTTATTAAAATAAGGTTCAATAATTGCGCTGTATTTCTGAATGTTTACAAAATAATTTAATTTTAAAAATCTATGTCTGTGTGTGTACGCAAACTTTTGACTAAATAAAAGAAACTGAAACTGAAATCACATTTATTCCGTACAAAGCATTTGTAATATCTAACACACACACACACACACACACACACACACACACACACACACACACACACACACACACACACACACACACACACACACATATATATATATATATATATATGTATATAAGCTCAATATGTCACCCCCTCACGACTAAACCCATAGTCCTCCTCCGAGTCTTCTAGTGACAAATAACGGGAACACACTTAATTTTAGATTTTGTTTTACCACTTGTGATAGTGTCAGCTAGTGCAGTCAGCACCACCAGTCCCCCCCCCACCTGCATTGACGCCTCGCCTCTGCGTCTCACAATAACAATGCATAGCCCACAGAGTTTTTAAAAAAAAAGACTTTATAATCAGGTCAGAAGTTAAACAGGTCAGTGTCGTAGCCCGATTTTTGTTCCCTCCTTGCGATTACTTAATTGGGTCACTCCCACCCTTTCCCCCCGACTCTAGATATTAAGAAACCTTCTCATCGTCTGAACACCCGACGTTGTACAAACTTATTATTTATAGTAACAACACAAACCCATGCCTATAAAGACATAATCCTTTCTTTATGAAACAAAACAAATGCCTTTTTACACCCCAAAACTGCCTGTGCGTCAATTTGTACAGCGGGAAAAAATCAAGTAATTAAGTAATTTTTCAAATTATATCACGCCCCTGAGAAGTGTCAAATGGTATCGTCCGCTCCCCCCTCTTATCTCTCTATATCTACGCCACTACCATAAATATTATTACTGTAAACATGTGTGAATATTATGTCACGCCCCTGAGAGGTGTCAAACGGTATGGTCCACAACCCCCTCTTATCTCTCTATTTCTACGCCCTTACAATAAGTAGTATTACAGTAAACATCTGTGACTATTATGTCACGCCCATGAGAGGTGTCAAACGGTATGAACCACACCCCCCTCTTATCTCTCTATTTCTACGCCACTACAATAACTAGTATTACAGTAAACATGTGTGAATATTATGTCACGCCCCTGAGTGGTGTCAAACAGTATGGACCGCACCCCCCTCTTATCTCTCTATATCTACGCCACTACCATAAATAGTATGACATTAAACATGTGTGAATATTACAGCAATACACAAGTAAGTATTCTTTATTCTTTTGATTTTTAATGATCTCTTTGTTTTATATCGAAAGTATGATGGGGGCGAATTTATTTTGGGGGAGACAATATTTTACAGGGTAGGGGCGAAATTATTTTAATCGGGAGGAAAACATTTTCTCCCCCCGGAGGATTTGTTTTAAAACAGAGTCTCCGGGGGGAGACTCTGTATGGGGGAGGATTTATTTTGCAACACCGGCTGTAGTTTGAATATTTCTATTCAATTCTAAAGTCGTTTATCGTTCATATTGCTGTATTAATAAAGAACAGTTTAATTTGATAAAATTGTAGTCCACTTAAGTAGTAATCGTACCTAAAGCTCTGCATTCTTTAATTAAAACTACGGACATTGATAGCTATCTACTATAGTCTTCTGATCATTGATAGCTATCTACTATAGTCTTCTTACCATTGATCATTGATAGCTATCTACTATAGTCTTCTTACCATTGATAGCTATCTACTATAGTCTTCTTACCATTGATAGCTATCTACTATAGTCTTCTTACCATTGATAGCTATCTACTATAGTCTTCTTACCATTGATAGCTATCTACTATAGTCTTCTTACCATTGATAGCTATCTACTATAGTCTTCATCCCATCTTAAATCAATATGTAGACGCATGCAACGTTTTGGGTTGAAAATAATGCTACGCTAAAATGTCATAGGCTTTAATCAAAATAAATAATTCGCTATGCATGTTCGTCCGTCCCGTTTGTCACGCTACTAATTTTTAAAAAAAAACAGCGCACCAAATTATTGCACCAAAAATAACTCTTTTCGAAAGTCCGCATACAATTGTTAAATTTGGAAATAAATGAATAAAATAACAATAAATAAAATAAATTTTAATGAAAGCTCTGTATTATGTTTTTTTATTCTAAGTTGTATTTTTTCAAAATTACAAGATTTCAGTTGAAATATATTTATTTTGAAAACTTCACTCATTTTTTACGCGTGATAGACTAGTAATTAATCTATAATTTTTTTAAATTAATATAATTTCCAATAATTATAGTTATTAAAAAATGCTAAAACCACAAAAGTAATTACGTCATTTACACATAGTCATATTTTAAAATAAAAGAGAAAGTAAAAATATTCCATTTTTAATAATTTTTCTATTAACCTTAATGTATTGGTATAAACCAATACTTTGCAGATTAATCGTTAACATCTGCAATCTTAGTTTCTGTACTTTAAATTATGTATGTGTGGTTTGTTTTCTGGTGTTGTTTATTCTTAGATATAATATTTAGAAACTTAAGATAAATGTAGCATTATTCTATGTTGTTAAAAAATGGCAATGTGAATTATTTATTACCGCTAGCGATGCACCACAAAGCACCACTAATGTTGTATTTACGATAAAATTCAAATGTGTTTTTTTAACCAAACTTTGGATAATTAATTGAATAGAAATGTTATCTTCAAAAAATTTTGATTAATTTATAATTTACAATTTTATGCCTTTTAGTATTGAAAACGTGTCTTTTTAGTTTTTTATATGGACCTAACGTAAAAAAAAACTGTAAAGAAACAGCATTCAAAGGACAAATTAAATTTAAAATTGTCATTTATAAAGAAATTTATAAATAAATTTAAAGAACTATACACTTTTTATATGTACTTTAACATATTTGCCTAACTGACTGTTTCACTTGCACAGTCTGTTGGTAGCAATTCTCGCCAATTGGAGTCCAGTCTATTTTTTTCAAGTGCTATTTCACTTGATCTCGATCCCTATAAATAGGGATACAATGTCAATGAATAGTTCGGAACAGTGCTGCCAGCGCTAGGTTTTTCAACCTAGATCTAGGTTTTTTTCGACCTTGTCTAGGTTTCTAGGTTTTTCTATTTTAAAAATAGCCATTATCTAGGTTTTTCTTTAAAAAATAAATAAATAAACGATGTTAAAGTACACAAAATTAATAAATATGTGCAATTAATATCCTAAATAAATTAGTTTTTTAAAAAATAGTATTAAGCATTAGGAGGCAACAGCCACTCTATCATGTTACATTATGATATCTATGGCTTTAGCCCACTAAATTCGAAAGGTGGCGCTGCTGCGGTCCCATCTGTCTGAAGAAATTTGGTAAACGATTAAACAGTTTGAATGAGGCAAATTATTCAATTTTATTAGACTTCATGACAAACTTAAAAGCTCTACCATTTTCTTATGTCTGTGTTGAGAGAATATTCTCCCACGTATACATGGTATAGTTCAAAGATAACTTAATAGAACCCTCAGATAGACATAGTCATAAAAACACTTTAAAAAAATTCCGTATACAAAAACAAACACATACAAATTGTCGTTCTTTCTGTCCGGAATTTGGACGTGAAATGGGTTGCCTGATCAAACAAGGAGAACAAAAACTCTATCAACGTTTAAAATTCAAATAAAAATAAAAGACGATACAAAAACAATGGATAAGGGTAGGACTCACTAATCTTCTATATAAGGTGCCGTCCAAAAAGTACGTCACCCTATTCTTGACCATTTTAACCCCCTCCCCCCTGTCACAAACTGTCACAAATCTTGGACCCCCCCTAAAGTACGTCACATTTTCGAACAAAACTTATTATTTTTATTAACAAAATAATTAAAATTTACTATTAAACACCGTGACGTCACGCATGGCCAGACCCCCCTCCCCCTGTCACACTTTCTTACACCCCCTCCCCCCTCTGGAGCGTGACGTACTTTATGGACGGTCCCTAAGAGGAGCGTCTGTAATAGATAAAATAAGAATGATTCCAAGAATGCTGATAAGATTGTCATTTAAAAGGAAGATGACATAAGTGATGAATAAATGCAGATGTAAGTATATTTTACAAATACTTATGTAGAACATACTGGTACCTTAGGGGCCGTCTGTGAATAACGACATGTATCGGGAGGGGGGGATCATACTTTAGTGATATGTGTGACAAGGGGGATATTGAAGACATGTGACGTCACATTAAAAACACCAACTGTAAATGAAAGTTCCACTTAAATATTTGATTGCTTACAATTTATTTATTTATGTTTTAAATGGCTTCGCGTGAGTTACGATTTAGACTGTAGCTCACACTAAATACACACTTAAATGACAATAAAATGATTTAAAGCAAACTAATTTTCAAATGGGAAATATGGCTTTTTTTTGCTTTATGACGTCACATTTGTTTATTTTTAGCGTGTCTAGGTTTTTTCTTTCGGATCTAGGTTTTTTTCAACGTGTTGGCTAGGTTTTTCCCAAAGTTGTCACTGGCAGCACTGGTTCGGAGACTCCTACCACAGACAAAGCCTAAGTCTAATTACAACAAACTCATTCCAATGGTTTTTGTCATAATTCTTTAAAAAAAAACACTATTTTATTGTTGATATATATTGTATAAAAAACTTTCATTTGTTGTCTACAAGAGTAGATACTTAATATGTTACATAAAATGGATGGTTATACGTCAGCTTGAATGGACGCTACTAAACAACGCACGTGTCGATAACATGTTTTCTTTAGTGAAAACAAAATAAAAACAATAACTACTGTAAGTTTGATTAAATAACAACAAATAAGAAAAACCCGTAAAAAAACCAAGTTTTTGACTATAAATCCTTTATGTACGAGAAGTAATTAAAAGAATGTTCATTATAATACGCAGCGCCAGACCATCCAGAAATACAAAATTGCAGTTGTGTCGTAAAACATGTTTAATATAATGCGCACCGATTAGGAATATGTTTATAAAAAGAGCTGTCAATAAAATACGCACCTTATTGCGCGTCAGAAAGGTTGTTCAATATATTACGCAACGCGACGCTCTATCTCAAAAAATAGCATGATACATAGGAATAAATAAAATAATCTAAAAAATCAATAATTTAATTACGGTACATGCGATCGATCTGAAATTTTTATACATTGTTTTTATAATTGGTACAAAACTGCCTGCAAAATTTCAGCTCGCTGTCTTGCGAGCAAGTGGGTTAAACATCGATCAAAAGTTTTGGCGACAAGGTCGGTCGGTCGGTCGGTCGGCCGCAGACACCACGAGTTAATATAAAGGATTTAAAAAAGGAAACATGTCCGGGATACATTAATCATAAAAAGAAGAAAAGTTTTGTACTGTGCTTTATAAGTACTAAGAGAACTTCTGTAGCTCACACCATATTGTATGAATTTGTTCTCACTGATGTGAGAGACGGAGCATGTTTGACGAGCTGGAAGAAACTGAGAAGAGTGGAAATGAAGCGACTGGAAAGGGACAGTGTAAAGTGGCGAGCTTTGACAGATGCCCTATGTTCCACAGAGAACTCAAAGTACAAATGATGATGATGACTGATGTGTTAAAACCATGCCGCGCCACTCCAAACAGTTTGACTTATGAAACAAAGCTCGTCGAGAGTAGGAATCCATAACGAAGATTGTGATGGAAGATACTATAGTTTCATCATCAAAGTTTGCTTCTCGATTATTCTAAACTGCTGCGCGTCGTCGATAAGATATCTGCCAGGGAACATATTGTCCTTACCATCTGGTCATGTAAGAACGTATTGAAAAAAATCGTTGATAAGCTTACGACTTTCACGTAATCAGACAGGATACAAATTAAGTGCATGACACTCTTTAGAAGGCATGGGTAACATATAATTGTTAGTGTGACACATAAGTAGATAATAATTCATAGAAATAGTGAGATATAATCTCACTAACCAATACGATCTTTTCTGTTGTGACTAAAATAAGTTATGTCTTTATTAAAACAATGACAGGTAAGATATAAGATTTGATTATTGACAAAATGAAGCATAATAGTGGAGTAGAGAAAAATATGAGATTAAAGAAATAAACCTTTTTAGTGTCATGTTAACTTAGTTTAATATTTTTGCAATATGTTCTTTTTGTCTTAAAAATATTTTGTTTCTAAAGATATGTCAAATTAATATAATTTTAACACATCTTTCTCTCGCTCTCTCTATCTCGTTCTCTCTTTCTCTCTCTCTCTCTCTCTCTCTCTCTCTCTCTCTCTCTCTCTCTCTCTCTCTCTCTCTCTCTCTCTCTCTCTCATTATCTACTGAAGAAAGAAAGAAAATCTTAAATGCATTAAACCATGTCATAAGAGCAAAATATCACGTAATAATTAATTAGTCATGTATAATGTTAAGTGAGAACTAATGCATTTATTATGTGTCAACCAGTAACTTTAATAATTCTTAGGACAAGCTTCAAAAATGTTTAATACTGTTTTAGTAATTTATCATATAATAACCATTAAATACATTAGCCATCTCATAACATATCTGTATAAACCATTGTGAATGCATATTAGACGCCGCGTCGCCGAACATTAACTGTGCTTCATTAACAATAGATGAGACATGGGAAGATAACAAACCAACCTAAGCAAAACTGTGCTTCATTAACAATAAATGAAGACATGGGAAGATAACAAACCAACCTAAGCAAATCTGTGCTTCATTAACAATAAATGAAGACATGGGAAGATAACAAACCAACCTAAGCAAAACTGTGCTTCATTAACAATAGATGAAGACATGGGAAGATAACAAACCAACCTAAGCAAAACTGTGCTTCATTACCAATAGATGAAGACATGGGAAGATAACAAACCAACATAAGCGAAACTGTGCTTCATTAACAATAGATGAGACATGGGAAGATAACAAACCAACATAAGCGAAATCCAGCAGGCTTGACCTTACAGTTTCTCTTGCTGCATATTTTTAAGAGTAACAGATACACACGAATTGCGCTGATTTTAAATAAAAATGATTTGTGCTACAGCAGGGGTCGGGAAACCATGGCTTGAGAGCCAATAGTAGGCTACTAGAACACTTAATACCCACATTTTAATCATTGAATTATCAAATCATTGTTCTTATATTAAATCCCAATTCACTTAAAATAAATTGTAATTCTATTTATTTTCAGAATTTGTAATATATTTACAACTTTAATTTAAGGTCATGTTCTCACTTTTGAAAAAGGTTGAGGGGATATATATATATATAACTAAGTCTATAGATAGAGTAACAAAGAGCAAAATAGTAATAATACATAAGGCAATAAATTCTCATTTAGACATACAACGCATTGATAATCCAATACAACCCTCCGATACACACAGGAATAAACATCGTATTCCTTATTAAAAAACAAACACATTCAAAATTTCATTCTTCCGGTTTGGAATTCTGGCGTGATTTGGGTTGCCAGTTGAAACCATGACAACCAACATGTTATTTTGGCTGGATACTTAACAGCATCACAATAAACACTTACAAGTTACTGTAGACTTATAGAAATAGATATTGATATATTGTAAATACAATTTCAATTTTTTGTAATTATTGAAGTTTCATGAACACTTTTCTGATATTAATGGCTTCTATAAATGTTGAGCATTTTTTTACTCACATCTATAGAAAATATATATTTTAGAAGAGTTCATTCAGATATTAGTTACTTGAGAAAATATATATTGCAGATCAGCTCATTCAGATATTAGTTACTTGAGAAAATATATATTGCAGATCAGCTCATTCAGATATTAATTACTTGAGAAAATATATATTGCAGATCAGCTCATTCAGATATTAGTTACTTGAGAAAATATATATTGTAGATCAGTTCATTCAGATATTAGTTACTTGAGAAACATAATTTAAAAGACGCAGATGAGTTGATTGTTGTTTCCTCATCCAATACTGTTCCATTCAAGAATTGTCCATGGTAGGAACGAACAACTCCTGTATCTAGTTCATGTATTTAATTGCCTTGTTCCAGCCAAGAATTGTCCATGGCAGGAAAGAACAACTCCTGTATATAGTTCTCGCATTTAATTGCCTTGTTCCAGTCAACAATTGTCTATGAAAGGAACGAACAACTCCTGTATCTAGTTCTCGCATTTAATTACCTTGTTCCAGTCAACAATTGTCTATGAAAGGAACGAACAACTCCTGTATCTAGTTCATGCATTTATTTGCCTTGTTCCAGTCAACAATTGTCTATGAAAGGAACGAACAACTCCTGTATCTAGTTCATGCATTTATTTGCCTTGTTCCAGTCAACAATTGTCTATGAAAGGAACGAACAACTCCTGTATCTAGTTCATGCATTTATTTGCCTTGTTCCAGTCAACAATTGTCTATGAAAGGAACGAACAACTCCTGTATCTAGTTCATGCATTTATTTGCCTTGTTCCAGTCAACAATTGTCTATGAAAGGAACGAACAGCTCCTCTATGTAGTTCTTGTATTTATTTGCCTAAATTGCTTGTTTTGACCTTGTAATTTCCATTTATTTTAGACTGGTTATTTTATTTTGATCATTTAATAGCACCTTAAGTTGGCCTTGACGCATCTGTTGCAATTAAATATTTAAATACATATTTAAGAACTAACAGAACCATGGCTAAATACAATAATCTATATTATTGATTTAATAGTACAGAGATGTTTTAAAATGTCCACAGTCTCGTCTCTTTTTGTTAACAACTCAACTATTAATCAATATTTTTTAGTAAACACCTTCATCGTTTTTTAAAACAAGTGTAATAAAATGTCTACTGACACACTTTACAGTAATATAAACACAGTAGATACAAAGCGCCTGCAGTCTCTAGTATCTTCATCTTTCAAGTTTTTTTTAAAAAATCCAAAATAACGAATTTGTATTAATGAAATATAACATCACATTTAAAACGTTTCCATTTCTTGTGCAGTTCATAAAGAGTCGGATTTTGCTTAGTTTTGATAATTAATCCTACAATCAGATGTAAGTATGTAGTCATGTGAGCAAAAAAGACACAAATGTATGTGAAGTTTGTTTTCTATTCTCATATTTCATAATAATCTATATATATAAAAATCAAAGTATGTCTGTGTGTATGTGTGCATGTCCTTTATAGCTGACTAAACCATTCATCCGATCGTCATGAAATTTTTGGAGACTGTTCAGTACCTACCTGGGATGGTAACAGGCAACTTTGTTTTCTAAATTTAACACTCATGGGGCACCGGGGGCCCATAATGTCATTTTTTGCTTAAATGAGCTATATAAAAATTAGTTTAAGCGCTAGCTACTGTGTAAATTGTTGGATCTTAACCAAACTTTGTATATGACAACTTAATAGCCAACATTAAAATACTATAGGGCACTGAACTGCAAATAGTCATTCCTTTGGGGCTGGGGGCCCAAAAATTCACATTTCTTAAACGTTCAAGATTTTATTCACCATTCAGTTATTAACAATCTTGACAAATAATGACACATGTATCCATTATTATACAAATTGAAGTGAACAGGGGTTTTGAACTTTATATCTTGCACTGAATGGGCCCTGGGGCCCTTGATGTCTTTTTTTGCTTATATAAGATATATAAAAATTAGTTTATGCGTTAGCTACTGAGTAAATGAATGGATCTAAACCAAAATTTGAATACAAAAACTTGGTAGCCCATATTAAAATAATATAGGGCACATAACTTCAAATGTCCATTCCTTCTGGGCCGGGGGCCCCCAATGTCTTTTCTTCGTATATGTTTAATGTATTTTCCCCCATTTAATTTTTCACGATCTTGAGGAATATATCTTTTAGGAAACATAATTAAATGAAAAGGTTTTTGAAATTTACATCTATTACCAAATGGGCCCAGGGGCCCTAAATGTCTTTTTTTTTCATATATCTATCTTCTATATATATAAAAATCAAAGTATGTCTGTGTTTGTGTGTGTGTGTGTGTGCGTGTCCTCTATAGCTGACTAAACCATTCATTCGATCGTCATGAAATTTTTCGAGACTGTTAAGTACCTACCTGGGATGGTAACTGGCAACTTTGTTTCTAAATTGAACACTCATGGGGCACCGGGGGCCCATAATGTCATTTTTTGCTTATATGAGCTATATAAAAATTAGTTTAAGCGCTAGCTACTGTGTAAATTGTTGGATCTTAACCAAACTTTGTATATAGCAACTTGATAGCCAATATTAAAATACCATAGGGCACTGAACTCCTATAAGTCATTCCTATGGTGCTGGGGGCCCAAAAAGTTCCACTTCTTAAACGTTTCAGATTTTATTCACAATTCAGTTATTAGCAATCTTTACAAATAAGGGCACATGTATCCATTATTAAACAAATTGAAATAAACAGTTGTTTTGAAATTTACATTTTGCACTAAATGGGCCCTGGGGCCCTTAATGTATTTTTTGCTTATATAAGCTATATAAAATTAATGTATGCGTTAGCTACTGTGTAAATGAATGGATCTTAACCAAAATTTGCATACAAAATCTTGGTAGCCCATATTAAAATACTATAGGGCACATAACTTCAAATGTCCATTCCTTCGGGCCGGGGGCCCCAAATGTATTTTCTTCGTATATGTATAAGATATTTTTTCCCATTCAATTTTTCACGATCTTTAGGAATATATTTTTGAGGAAACATAATTAAAATAAACAGGTTTTTGAAATTAACATCTTTCAACAAAAGGGCCCCTGAATGTCGTTTTTTTATATTAGCTGTATAAAAATTAGTATTAGCGTAAAAGACTGAGAAGATTCATGTATCTTGACCCATTTTAGTATATAAAAACTCAAGGTTCTATATTTTATTACAATAGGGCACTGAACTCCTAATTTTCATTCCCTCGGGGCTGGGGGCCCAAACTGTCTTTTTTATTAAATGTTTAATATTTTATCGTCCATTCAATTTTTAACAATATTGCGAATTAAAAATAAATGTATGTATTTTGAAATTTATTCAAATGAACATATGTTTTGCACTTTATTTCTTGCAATACTTTGGCCCTGGGACCTGAATGTCGAGCTTTATACAAAATTATTTTATGCGTTAGCTACTGAGTAAATGATTGGATCTTAACCAAATTGTGTATACAAAAACTTGGTAGCCCATATTAAAATACTTAAGGTTTCTGAACTTTTTATGTCAATTTCTTCGGGGCAGGGGGCCCCAAATGTATTTTTTCATATATGTTTAAGATATTTTTGCCATTCACTTTTTAACGATCTTAATAAATATATCCCTGACGAAACTGAATTAAAATGAAAAGGTTTTTGAAATTGACATCTCACACCGAATAGGCCCAGGTCCCCTTTATGTCGTTTTATTTCACTAAATCTCTTCTATATATATAAAAATCAAATTATGTCTGTGTGTGTGTGCGTGTGTGTGTGCATGTCCTTTATAGCTGACTAAACCATTCATCCGATCGTCATGAAATTTTTGGAGAATGTTGAGTACCCACCTGGGATGGTAACTGGCAACTTTGTTTCTAAATTTAACACTCATGGGGCACCGGGGGCCCATAATGTCATTTTTTGCTTATATGAGCTATATAAAAATTAGTTTAAGCGCTAGCTACTGACTACTGTGTAAATTGTTGGATCTTAACCAAACTTTGTATATATCAACTTGATAGCCAATTTTAAAATACCATAGGGCAATTGAATCCTAATGGCCACTCCTTCGGGGCTGGGGGCCAAAAATACCTTTTTACTTAAACTTTTAAGATTTTATTCCTCATTTCTGTTATTAAAAAACTTGACAAATAATGGTAAATGTATCCACTATTATCCATATTGAAATGAACAGGTTTCTAAACTTCATATCTTGCCCTGAATGGGCCCCGGGCCCTTAATTTCGTTTTTTTGCTTATATGAGCTATATAAATATTAGTTTATGAGTTAGCTACTTAGTAAATGAATAGATCTTCACCGAACTGTGTATACAAAAACTTGGTAGCCCATATTAAGATATTTTTTCCTATTCAATTTTTAAAGATCTTGAGAAATATATCCAAAATACAACTGAATTAAAATGAACAGGATTTTGAAGTTGACCTCTTGCACCGAATGGGGCGGGGGCCCCTTAATGTCATTTTCCCCCTATATTAGCAATATAAAAAGTAGTTTAAGCTTTAGATAATAAGAAAATCAGTGGATTTTGACCAAACTTAGTATATAAAAACTTAAGAGCTTATATTACTATAGTGCACTGAACTCCTAATGTCCATTCCCTCGGAGCTGGGGGCCTTAAATGTCTTTTTTCTATTCAATTTTACACGACATTGAGGAATATAGCTTGAGTACAATGGGAATAAAAAAACTATATTATCACTCATTTTGGGGCCGGGGACATTAATATAATTCCTTCTTTTGTACGCTATTTACTTATTAATTTATTTATCCATTTGCTATGAAACTTGGAATTTTTTCCACTCTTCCGCTAAGGTTTCTGCATAATTGTTTTTAAACATAACACTCATTGGTTTCTTTAAATTTATTCATTTTTACTGAGATCGTTGCAACGCACGACGGGTCTGCTAGTCTTAAATATAAATTATAAAAACAGCATGAATATAATAATATATTAATTTTAAAATTAAAATTTGGATATACCGGGCACAGAAAATTTCGTTACAATTTATTGAATTGTTCCACTTATTATAGGGGTCAAATCGTTGCGAGAAACTTAAATTAAAAAAAATACAACTGTTTGCATTTTCTTACGTCATAAAATTACGAGGTTGCACATTTTAAAATTTTACATGCATATAAATTTTAGTAGATTAATTATGTTTATAGTTTACGTTGCTTTAGGAGACAACAAGTTATAAAATATATTTTTCCTTGCAATTTAATAGGTCTATTTATACTTTTATGATGTATATATACTCAACGACACTTAAGTGATACAACTTACTAATATAATGTTTAATAGAATTACAATATACGTATTGATTTATTGTTTTTTTTAATATTTACGATTGACTCATCATTTTGCAGGTAAGGGTTAGGCAGCGCTGACGGGAAAATATAATTTTAAAGCACATTGAATTTGAAAATACAAATTCCTTTACTAGGGTACATTATAATTCCTCTACAGATGCAGGTAACAAAAAAACTGTGACATCATCTATATATATATATATATAACTAGTTGATCAGAACAGTAACAAGTAGTGTAGAATTAAGCATGACGAATTCCCTTTGCTGGCTCGACTAATAAGAGTTTATGGTTGGCAAGTGAAATGGTAGGGGGGGGGAGTGGGATGAATGTCTGGAGACTAACAATGGTGCAGGGAGTGGGATGAATGTCTGGAGACTAACAATGGTGCAGGGAGTGGGATGAATGTCTGGAGACTAACAATGGTGCAGGGAGTGGGATGAATGTCTGGAGACTAACAATGGTGCAGGGAGTGGGATGAATGTCTGGAGACTAACAATGGTGCAGGGAGTGGATGAATGTCTGGAGACTAACAATGGTGCAGGGAAAGTGGAATGAATGTCTGGAGACTAACAATGGTGCAGGGAGTGGGATGAATGTCTGGAGACTAACAATGAGTGCAGGGAAAGGGATGAATGTCTGGAGACTAACAATGGTGCAGGGAGTGGGATGAATGTCTGGAGACTAACAATGGTGCAGGGAGTGGGATGAATGTCTGGAGACTAACAATGGTGCAGGGAAAGGGATGAATGTCTTGAGACTAACAATGGTGCAGGGAGTGGGATGAATGTCTTGAGACCAATAATGGTGCAGGGAGTGGGATGAATGTCTGGAGACTAACAATGGTGCAGGGAGTGGGATGAATTTCTGGAGACTAACAATGGTGCAGGGAGTGGGATGAATGTCTGGAGACTAACAATGGTGCAGGGAGTGGGATGAATGTCTGGAGACTAACAATGATGCATTGAGTGGGATGAATGTCTGGAGACTAACAATGGTGCAGGGAGTGGGATGAATGTCTGGAGACTAACAATGGTGCAGGGAGTGGGATGAATGTCTGGAGACTAACAATGGTGCAGGGAGTGGGATGAATGTCTGGAGACTAACAATGGTGCAGGGAGTGGGATGAATGTCTGGAGACCAACAATGGTGCAGAGAGTGGGATGAATGTCTGGAGACTAACAATGGTGCAGGGAGTGGGATGAATGTCTGGAGACTAACAATGGTGCAGGGAGTGGGATATATGTCTGGAGACTAACAATGGTGCAGGGAGTGGGATGAATGTCTTGAGACTAACTATGGTGCAGGGAAAGGGATGAATGTCTGGAGACTAACAATGGTGCAGGGAGTGGGATGAATGTCTGGAGACTAACTATGGTGCAGGGAAAGGGATGAATGTCTTGAGACTAACAATGTTGCAGGGAGTGGGATGAATGTCTGGAGACTAACAATGGTGCAGGGAGTGGGATGAATGTCTTGAGACTAACAATGGTGCAGGGAAAGGGATGAATGTCTTGAGACTAACAATGGTGCAGGGAGTGGGATGAATGTCTTGAGACCAAAAATGGTGAAGGGAGTGGGATGAATGTCCGGAGACTAACAATGGTGCAGGGAGTGGGATGAATTTATGGAGACTAACAATGGTGCAGGGAGTGGGATGAATGTCTGGAGACTAACAATGGTGCAGGGAGTGGGATGAATGTCTGGAGACTAACAATGATGCATGGAGTGGGATGAATGTCTGGAGACTAACAATGGTGCAGGGAGTGGGATGAATGTCTGGAGACTAACAATGGTGCAGGGAGTGGGATGAATGTCTGGAGACTAACAATGGTGCAGGGAGTGGGAGGAATGTCTGGAGACTAACAATGGTGCAGGGAGTGGTATGAATGTCTGGAGACTAACAATGATGCAGGGAGTGGGATGAATGTCTGGAGACTAACAATGGTGCAGGGAGTGGGATGAATGTCTGGAGACTAACAATGGTGCAGGGAGTGGGATGAATGTCTGGAGACTAACAATGGTGCAGGGAGTGGGATGAATGTCTGGAGACTAACAATGGTGCAGGGAGTGGGATGAATGTCTGGAGACTAACAATGGTGCAGGGAGTGGGATGAATGTCTGGAGACTAACAATGGTGCAGGGAGTGGGATGAATGTCTGGAGACTAACAATGGTGCAGGGAGTGGGATGAATGTCTGGAGACTAACAATGGTGCAGGGAGTGGGATGAATGTCTGGAGACTAACAATGGTGCAGGGAGTGGGATGAATGTCTGGAGACTAACAATGGTGCAGGGAGTGGGATGAATGTCTGGAGACTAACAATGGTGCAGGGAGTGGGATGAATGTCTGGAGACTAACAATGGTGCAGGGAGTGGGATGAATGTCTGGAGACTAACAATGGTGCAGGGAGTGGGATGAATGTCTGGAGACTAACAATGGTGCAGGGAGTGGGATGAATGCCTGGAGACTAACAATGGTGCAGGGAGTGGGATGAAAGTCTGGAGACTAACAATGGTGCAGGGAGTGGGATGAATGTCTGGAGACTAACAATGGTGCAGGGAGTGGGATGAATGTCTGGAGACTAACAATGGTGCAGGGAGTGGGATGAATGTCTGGAGACTAACAATGGTGCAGGGAGTGGGATGAATGTCTGGAGACTAACAATGGTGCAGGGAGTGGGATGAATGTCTGGAGACTAACAATGGTGCAGGGAGTGGGATGAATGTCTGGAGACTAACAATGGTGCAGGGAGTGGGATGAATGTCTGGAGACTAACAATGGTGCAGGGAGTGGGATGAATGTCTGGAGACTAACAATGGTGCAGGGAGTGGGATGAATGTCTGGAGACTAACAATGGTGCAGGGAGTGGGATGAATGTCTGGAGACTAACAATGATGCATTCAGTGGGATGAATGTCTGGAGACTAACAATGGTGCAGGGAGTGGGATGAATGTCTGGAGACTAACAATGATGCATTCAGTGGGATGAATGTCTGGAGACTAACAATGGTGCAGGGAGTGGGATGAATGTCTGGAGACTAACAATGGTGCAGGGAGTGGGATGAATGTCTGGAGACTAACAATGGTGCAGGGAGTGGGATGAATGTCTGGAGACTAACAATGGTGCAGGGAGTGGGATGAATGTCTGGAGACTAACAATGGTGCAGGGAGTGGGATGAATGTCTGGAGACTAACAATGGTGCAGGGAGTGGGATGAATGTCTGGAGACTAACTATGGTGCAGGGAAAGGGATGAATGTCTGGAGACTAACAATGGTGCAGGGAGTGGGATGAATGTCTGGAGACTAACAATGGTGCAGGGAGTGGGATGAATGTCTGGAGACTAACTATGGTGCAGGGAGTGGGATGAATGTCTAGAGACTAACAATGCTTCTTGCTTTCAACTGTTTCCACTTCTTAGAATAACATGTGTTTCGTAGTTTAGTTTCTTATCTTATATCTTTAACATGATAAAGATCTTGGGTTCAAGCCCCAGCGGAAACATTGTTTGGTTGTTGCTTGTTTAAATTTTATAAATGCTTATGTTTTTGCCCGTTCTGTCCTCACTTTCTTTGCACTATTTATACGCAAGTAGAGGCTTATGCTACGCCTCGGGTCGTATCTAGTTTATCAATATTATGATGAAACGCGTAATATTTTTAAGAAAAAATTGAATTTAAGTGGTTTTCTTTATCTTTTAACTATAAGATATGTTGCACGTTTATTCTAAATAAAACAGTGTTGTTTTTTTCTGTAAGTTATCCAGTATATAACGTTCATGTTAACATTTTGGTATCGCGTCGTTAGATCTCCTGTCATTTAATTTGGTTTTGTAGTTGAAAACATCATAAAGGGAAATAACTTATTTGGAAATATATGTTTATTTCATCTGAGAGTTAGAAAATTAGATTTGTTGTTATAATTGTATTTAATGAATATTTATTGAACAAATTCGTTTTTCGTTGCAAATACAATATTTTAAAAAGGATAATATGTCTTATTGTCAATGTACTTAACATTCTTTCACCATTATTTAACTTAACGAAAACTTTTAATTTGCAACATTTATTAATGTTTATATGTTTTGTCAATTCAATCACGCGTAATTAATTAGTGGTTTAAGAAAAAGCCCTATATTTCTATAAAGTGGTATGCACTTTAATTCGCTCTTAAAAATGTCAAGCTTGTCTAACTTACAAAATACATTTCGATTACTAATTATTATAAAATAGAATATGTTTTGTAACGATCATTTTTTGACATGTAAATGCACCCCAACAACTAATAGGTCTATCTATGTATTTTTTAAATATCAACAAAGGCTAGTATTTTAAACGTTAAGTTTTTAAATGAATAGATCATGTTATTGTAAAACGTAAATCATGTGTTGATTTCTTTACTGTGCATTTATGAGTTTATAACAAAAGGGAAACGCTTGTCATCATATTCATATTACATCTTGATTTTAAAATAAAGAACATGTAACAGGGCAGAGCTGTCGTTATTTACTTCTTTAAGGTTGAGTTTCACGATCCTATGACTAGTCTCATTTGTTTCACTGGCAAACTCCATCAAGCGAGACATCACCTAAAAGATAATTTTGCAACTGTTGGTGGTAGTGACCTGTCCAAATATCCGACAAACGTTGGCGGTTCAGTAAATATTGCTGTACTTTCTCCCCCGAGTTGTCACATACTCGACAACCGTTATATGTTAGTGTCTGATTATTACATGGTAGTTTTCATCAGGGATCACTCTTGCTCGGCCGCCCCATACATTCGTAAACTATTGTGACTGTGTCTCCAAAAGCCCAGCCCTGGTCCCACTTCTCTCGGAAGTGTTCCTTTAACCACGATGTTTACCTTATTTCAAACCGAGTCATCGGACGAACTGAGGCTGACCTGGGACTGACATCGGTTATTTCTAGCTGCGGCACACCGGTGTGCATAGTGATAAACTGTAGAATTACTTGTATTCTTCTTTAATTATTTTGGTATAATAAACAATTTGTTGAGATACTCTTAGCTCAATTTTATTTGATTATAAGTCATTTCAATTATTAATGATCATCGAATTGATTATGTATTTTATTTCAAATTACAGCAATTGTTATTTTCGATAAATAAAAACATGGAAGTCATTCAAAGAAGTTTTTTTTAAAATATATCAGCACAATACCATTTGAGATTCTGTACCAGAAAAGTAATTATAATGAAGCTATCTGCACTGAAGAATTCCTTCTTAACAGATGTCAGTCATACCAGTGCCTGACTAACACAACATTAGTTATACCAGTGCCTGACTAACACAACATTAGTCATACCAGTGCCTGACTAACACAACATTAGTCATAGCAGTGCCTGACTAACACAACATTAGTCATACCAGTGCCTGACTGACACAACATTAGTCATACCAGTGCCTGACTAACACAAAATCAGTCATACCAGTGCCTGACTAACACAACATCAGTCATACCAGTGCCTGACTAACACAACATTAGTCATACCAATGCCTGACTAACACAACATTAGTCATACCAGTGCCTGACTAACACAACATTCTTTACTGTCTCGTATAGTTAGAGTTATTTGATTTTTTAACGTAATTATCAATTTTATAAAAGAAAATAAAGTTATCATCAGGTATCAGAAGAAACATTTCGATAAAACAATTCCATATGACTGTCAAATGGATGCAAGAGTGAATTGGTGAGGTAATGTCTTGGATGACTTTCAGCAAGCTCAAACTGAATGACAAGACAATAAGCCCTCCTATTCTGCAACAATAAATCACGTAGGTTTTGACTTTTCCGAATTCTATTCAGGTGGCTAGTTCTGATATACTGTTCAAGATATCGACTAGGAATCTGGGCTACATTATTTCTGACAATATTTCTACCAACAACTTCATTAATCACATCTGTCGCTCTGCCTACACTGCCGTTCATCAGATCAGCTCAATCCGTCATTAATTAACAGTTAGTGCAATAAAAACTCAAGTCTGTGCTCTTGTACTAGCTCGTATGGATTACTGGAATTCTCTTATGTCAGGTGCGCCAAAACAATGCATTGAAAAACTACAGAAAGTTCAAAATTCAGCTACCAGATAAGTTCTAAAGGCAAAAAACATGATCATGTTACTCCGCTACTTTACTCAATCCATTTGCTACCTATACAAGCCCGAATTGATTACAAACTGGGCGTTCTCTGTCAAAACTTCTTCTATGACTCATGCCCTTCCTATCTTACTGAGCTTCTGTCGGTCTACTCACGAAGTCGTCAGCTACGCTCTTCTGCAGACAAGCCCATTCTCTGTGTTCCTAAGACATTAACTAAAACCTTTGGCGAAAGGTCATTCTCTTTTTGTGCAGCCAAACAATGGAATTCTCTACCATTACACATCCGGAGTATTTCATCTACCAATTCCTTCAAGACTGCCCTTAAGACGCATCTTTTCAAAATTTATTTTGAAAATTAAAGAAACAATTTTTCTTTTGTAATGATAAACGTAGCTTATGTGTAACATGCTGTCATTTATGTGGTTATTATGATAAGAATTTTTATTTTATTATTAAATGCATGTTATTATCTCCATGTAAAACGCTGTGGGCCCGGCTTCTTGCTGGGATATAGCACTATAAAAATTATCAATTTATTATTATTGTTATATGTGTCTACAAGTGTTAGTTCCTAACAATGTGACTAAACTTTTAATTTTGTATCTAAAAAATTACATTTCTGGTTTCATTATTTGAGTGCAATTGAACTGAAATTTAACAAACATTTTCACCTTGACCCAACACAGCAAGACGCCACAGATTTTGGTCAAGAAAATATGATGTCCAGTCTAAACCAGATCATTCATTAACATGACAAGTTATAAACTGTGTGGCTAAATATAATGTCCACCTAAACCAGATCATTCATTAACAAGACTAGTTATAAACTTTGTGGCTAAATATGATGTCCAGTCTAAACCAGATCATTCATTAACATGACTAGTTATAACCTGTTTTGCTAAATATGATGTCCAGTCTAAACCATATCATTCATTAACATGACTAGTTATAAACTGTGTGGCTAAATATGATGTCCAGCCTAAACCAGATCATTCAATAACATGACTTATTATAAACTGTGTGGCTAAATATGATGTCCAGTCTAAACCATATCATACATTAACATGACTAGTTATATTATAAACTGTGTGGCTAAATGTAATGTCCAGCGTAAACCAGATCATACATTAACATCACTAGTTATAAACTTTGTGGCTAAATATAATGTCCAGCGTAAACCAGATCATACATTAACATGCCTAGTTATAAACTGTGTGGCTAAATATAATTTCCAGCGTAAACCAGATCATACATTAACATGACTAGTTATAAACTGTGTGGTTAAACATGATGTCTAGTCTAACTAGATCATTCATTAACATGACTAGTTATAAACCATGTGGTTAAACATGATGTCCAGTCTAACTAGATCATACATTAACATGACTAGTTATAAACTGTATGTATAATATGATCACCTCTCACATGTTTATATTGATAATTTGTTCTACGTGTGTCCACTGTCAGTTGAGACTGAGCAACACCAATAAGAGGATTAACTGAAAAGAAAAAAAAACAACAATATTTCAATTACTTTAGAAAAAAAAACGTGGTTTAATTGTATGGCTTACGGAAAATAATAATTGCAATAAATATTAATAAAATGTGTGTGCCTGTTGTTTTACTTGCAAGGCTTGTCTAATAAAATAAATAATTCATTATTTTAGTAAGTATATTAAGATATTGCTAAATAAATATTAACTAGACGTTTTCATAGCAATATTTTAATTGTTTCCAAACACAAGGCAGCTCAAAGTAGAACGAGAGGGATATTCACAAGTTTACTTTACATACGCTCCTACTGTGCAGGAGATTATTGCGTCCTACGTTCTTGTACGAACATCATTATCGGTGTTGATACCTGCAACTCTGCGTACACCATCTGAGCACACATGCCGCTTCACGACAGTGCCCCTTATTAGAGTATCCAAAAACATATATCAAGTATTAAAAAAAAATTATAGAAGTTGTTGTTTATTTTTTTAAAATCCATACTATCTGAAACTTATAAACGTTGTCGTTTCTACTATGGACTTTATTCTTCAAGTTGCAATTTGTACTCTGGGACAAAAAGAATACATGTATGTAGAGAATCGTAACGACGAGATGGTGAAGAAACACATAAAAGATCTCTAAAATAGGAAAGCGGCACATTAAATGTGGAATGGGTTCCTGGTCAAACGAAGAAAACCAACAAACTATAAATATTTAAAACTCAAAATAAAATGCAAGACTAGACATCAAAAATGAATACACGTAAGCGTATGACTTAATATGATGAGAACGATGCCAAGAATTCTAATAAGATTGACATTATAAGGGAGAAGACATAATTGATGAGTAAATGCAGATGTAAGTATATTTTATAAATAGTTCTGTAGAACATACTAATACATTAGTGGCCTTCCATAAATGACATCACGCACCTGGGGGGGGGCACACTTAGATGTATGACGAGTATAAGGGGGGGCAGTGGTGGACTGGTCAGTCAGGCATTTGGGCAATGCCCAGTGGGCCTGTGGACCTATTTTGTAAGAGAAGTTTTTACCATAGGCATATCTGAGTGAGAAGGGCCTCTCTGTAAATAATGCCTTGGCCTCTCTGTAAATAATGCCTTGGCCTCTCTGTAAATAATGCCTTGGCCTCTCTGTAAATAATGCCTTGGCCTCTCTGTGAATAATGCCGGGCCTGCCTGTAAATAATGCCTTGGCCTCTCTGTAAATACTGCCCGGGCCGCCTGTAAATAATGCCTTGGCCTCTCTGTAAATAATGCCTTGGCCTCTCTGTAAATAATGCCTTGGCCTCTCTGTGAATAATGCCGGGCCTGCCTGTAAATAATGCCTTGGCCTCTCTGTAAATAATGCCTTGGCCTCTCTGTAAATAATGCCTTGGCCTCTCTGTAAATAATGCCTTGGCCTCTCTGTAAATAATGCCTTGGCCTCTCTGTGAATAATGCCGGGCCTGCCTGTAAATAATGCCTTGGCCTCTCTGTAAATAATGCCCGGGCCGCCTGTAAATAATGCCTTGGCCTCTCTGTAAATAATGCCTTGGCCTCTCTGTAAATAATGCCTTGGCCTCTCTGTAAATAATGCCTTGGCCTCTCTGTGAATAATGCCGGGCCTGCCTGTAAATAATGCCTTGGCCTCTCTGTAAATAATGCCTGGGCCTCTCTGTAAATAATGCCTTGGCCGCCTGTAAATAATGCCCGGGCCGCCTGTAAATAATGCTCGGGCCATTTTAAAGCTCCAGTCCGACCCTGGAGAGGGTGTTTCAGAACTCTTGTGACGTCACATCAAAAATGCGCAACTTTAAATAAAAGTTACACTAAAATATTTGATTGATTATAATTTATTTATGACGTTCAAATGGCTTCACGCGTATTACCATATTAGAGTGCAGCCTTACACTAAATACATACTTAAATGATAACACAGTGATTTGGCACATGCTCATCTACAAAAAGTAAAAAAAAAGTCTTTTTTTTTCCCGCTTTATGACGTCATATTTGAATGGAACCTAATTTTGTGACGACGTGTGACAAGGGTGAGGGGGGAAATCGGTCAAAATAGCATGACTTCATAAAATTGTAGCTTTCTTGTTTATTTTTTGCTTGTCTACGTTTTTTCTTTCGGATCTACATTGTTTTTGACGTGTTGGTTGGGTTTTTCCAAAATTTGTCATTCGCAGCACTGCTCCTAACATCGCTATATGTAAGTGCATAGAATTTTATTTGTCCCTATCATTAGTAATTCTTCTCATCTACGGCTTGATGTATGTAATTTTGTATAATAGAAATCCCCGTGTCTAATATATTTTGGTTTGTGACTTAAACATGGAAACTAATCAACCTAACTGAATCTGCCTTAAATATTAAACATTAGGCAACAATGCTAAATGTGTAGTAAATGTCCCTTCCCAATATTATAATTATTGCATTACAATGTTTTCATAAGTATATTACAAAGATGAATTACTGATTTTTATCTCCTTTATACATTTTAAATTGTGTAAAAACACGCACTTAACCTTTCAAATTGTCTTTGGCCCAAAGAACAAGTGCAGATAAACGTGCATGGGAAGTTTAGAAATCACTTGATCCCAGGTTAACGAAAAGGCCAAAGAGTCTGACAACAGCCCAACCATAAACCAAATAGAAAGGAGAGAGAAAGTTGACAACGCATAGGCCCCCACTTAGAAGTTTTCTTGACTCCTTTTACTGTCAATCCCGATTTGAGGCAAAGAAAGTCAGTGTCGATATGGATAAAGTTGTATCATAGCATATATTCTTTTTTACAAGATATGTAATACATAAAATAAATATTATTATTTTAAAACTATGTCATTATTCATCCTAAAACTATGTTAGTCGTTTCTAATGATTGAAAAAGTTATTTATAGCAAGTAAAAAATCGTGAAAATCTTGTCTCCTATTTGCCCCCGAAACACTCACTCTCTAAGAAAAAAAATAACGAAAACAAAAAACAGCCCCCCCCCCATAAAAAATTTTATTGAAAAGCATGTGCGTCAGTCTTTTAGTATGTCCCTTATTATATTTATCCGCCCCTCCCCATATTTTTACTTTATGAAATACGCCCCTCTTTTCAAGACGTTTTCACACCTCTGGTACATAGTATTGCATATACTAAAAATTAAAAAATTGAAATTGACCCCCTTTCCAGTCCATGACAGACGATGGGGCAAGTGATGTAGCGTTCACAAGTTTTTAGCCACCACTAACGAGCAGGGGAATGTGTGGCCAGCACAATGCCCCAGAGGACTGGCCAGTACCTGGGCTCGAACCCGCGACTCGGAATCTGTCTCGGTTCGATAGTCCAGTGCGCTACCACTTAGATACAATTTTACTTTTAATTAGTAAATTAGGTTCTGGCATACATACATTAAAAGTATCAATAATAATAATCTAAAATTCAAAGATTGAGAGTGAAGGTAGATAGAAGCAAATCGAATGAATAATAGTCCATACCGTCTAATTCTATGTATACCAATAGGCTACTATAGTATTAGCACATAATTATTTCATTATTAATTGGTGACAGAATATGAATATTATAGTAATTATTAGTATAGTTGTAGTCTATATTTGTATAGACTACACTAAAAACCGACTAAACTGATATCGGAGGAAGTTCCTGAGTTCTTGCCCCCTCAAAAGCATTTTAAAAAAAAATCTATAAATGTGTGTTTCTGCCCATTCGTTTGCGCCTTTATTGCGAACATGGCTGACCCTAGCTAGGGTGGGTCAATCACAGTTGAAAGTTGGCAAGCTAGGGTGGTGAGGGGTGGTGGGCAGGTAGATAACCTAAGTGCGAATTTCTCGAGACCAACAATGCGTCGGTGGTTCCCCCCCACCGACGTTCACACGCGTTGTTTTGATTTCTTCGTGCTGTAGTTTGTGTCCGTTCTTTCCCCCCTTTTTATTGAACTATCCATGAGCAAGTCTGCACCGTATGTTACACTCGTGGCTTATCTTTATTTAATTTGTTAAAGTGTTAAAAATTATCTTGGTTGTTATTCATTTATTTAATCAGTATATGCTTTTTTACTATATAACTTTATTTTAAGATTTAATAGTATGCCTGAATGTCAATGTCTTTATTATTTTTGTTAATCATTTGTATAACTTGGCAAAAACATTGTTTTTCCGACATTCATTCATATTTATTTGTTTTGTCAACGTATATCTGTAATATGGATTGTAAAACCGTTTATATTACCTATGTACAGTCTATCAAAGTGTTGGGCACGTTAACTTGTTCCTAGAAATGACAAGATTATTTACCTATAATGATACATTTCAAAATTTATGTAGTAGAACATGAATTATTACAATCAGTGTTTGACTTGTAACTTCACTACTACAACAAATCTATATATTTCTTAAAATATTAAATATCTGTTAATCGTTTAAACTTTTAAGTATTGTATAGAAGGATTAGAAAACTTTATTTCCAAAACTGATAATATATATATTTTTCGCTTCACTGTGCTTGTATGAGTTAATATCTCTGTTCCTATGACACGCACTAAACATTTGGAGAAAGGTTTTTCTCTTTTTGTGCAGCCAAACAATGGAATTATTTACCATTACACATCAGTCGTATTCCTACTACCAAGTCCTTCAAGACTGCAATTAAGACGCACCTTTTTAAAATGTATTTTCAAAATTAATGAAATAACATTTATTTTAAAGATTAATGTTTCTTATGTGACGCATACTGTCATATATGTGGTTGTTATGATACGATTAGGACGCGGTGGTCGAGTGGCAGCGCGCTCGACTGGCGTACCGATGGTCACGGGTTCGAATCCATGTCAAGGCAAGGATTTGTTCCCGGGGCCTAGGGAGTCCCTGAGTCACCCAGCTCCAAATGGGTCCCTAACACTAGTTAGGCGGCTGGGTAATGCGTGGAACCCACAAAGCCGTGGCCTGTGAACGCTGCATCACTTGCCAACAGATCATCTGTCATGGTCTGTGGACGCAATTATCTTCTGCATAGAAGGAGCGTCTGTAATTATTTAATTATTATATGTATGTTATAAGCTTCAATTACAGAGGCTGTGAGCCGGGTTCCTTACTGTGATGCAGCGCTATATAAATTATCAATTTATTTTTATTATTATCATTATTAATGACAAAAAGTAATTATTTGTTTTCATCTTCAAAATAAATCTTGAACTTTAAAATAATCTAACGTAATATTACAATACATGAGGGCCCTGATAGGATCAGTTTAATAATGTTTTAATATTAAACACTAAGTACTCGACATTCTCTTTTGTTGTCCGTATTCAAGCTTTAATAACCTTAATCATTGTTTTACTGGAAATGCCTATAACTGGCAAAGTCTATTGCTGGCAAGGTCTGTTACTGGCAAGGTCTATTACTGGCAAGGTCTATTGCTGGCAAAGTCTATTGCTGGCAAAGTCTATTGCTGGCAAAGTCTATTGCTGGCAAGGCCTATTACTGGCAAGGCCTATTACTGGCAAGGCCTATTGCTGGCAAGGTCTATTGCTGGCAAGGTCTATTGCTGGCAAAGTCTATTGCTGGCAAAGTCTATTACTGGCAAAGTCTATTGCTGGCAAGGTCTATTACTGGCAAAGCCTATTACTGGCAAGGCATATTACTGGCAAAGCCTATTACTGGCAAGGCATATTACTGGCAAAGCCTATTACTGACAATGCCTATTACTGGCAAAGCCTATTACTGACAAGGCCTATTACTGGCAAAGCATATTACTGACAAGGCCTATTACTTGCAAAGCATATTACTGACAAGGCCTATTACTGGCAAAGCCTATTACTGACAAGGCCTATTACTGGCAAAGCCTATTACTGGTAAGGACTATTACTGGCAAAGCCTATTACTGACAAGGCCTATTACTGGCAAAGCCTATTACTGACAAGGTCTATTACTGGAGAAGCCTATTACTAACAAGGCCTATTACTGGCAAAGCATATTACTGACAAGGCCTATTACTGGCAAAGCATATTACTGACAAGGCCTATTACTGGCAAAGCCTATTACTGACAAGGCCTATTACTGGCAAAGCCTATTAATAATAATAATAATAATAATAAATTGATTATTTATATAGCGCTGTATCCCAGTAAGGAACTGGGCTCACAGCGCTTTACATGAAAGAAATAACATACCTATAAATATTAAATTAACTTTCATATCACAACAAACACACAAAATTACAATACATTATACATAAGCTACGTTAATCATTTACAAGAAATGTTGTTTCATCAATTTTAAAAATAAATTTTGAAAAGATGTGTCTTAAGTGCAGTCTTGAAGGACTTGGTTGTTTGAATACCACGTATGTGTAATGGTAGAGAATTCCATTGTTTGGCTGCACAAAAAGAGAACGACCTTTCACCAAACGTTTTGCTGGCAAGGCCTATTACTGACAAGGCCTATTACTGGCAAGGTATATTGCTGGCAAGGCCTATTACTGGTAATGCGTTTTAAGCGGATATCGCCATAAAGATAACATTCCCAAATTGTTTGAACTGTCCTGTCCAGATACCCGAAAAGCCTTGGCCATTCTGTCAACATATGCTCGACCATCTCCTCCAAGTTATCACATACTCGACAGCCGTTATCACTTCTCGTGTCAAACCTATGCAGGGAGCCTCATGTGAGACAAAACTCTGTCCACATGTGGGTGTCAGATTGTTACTAGGGGTGTACCGGATTCAAATTTTGAAATCTGACCGGAGCAAGATTTGGCCGGATTTATAAAGTAAAATCAAAAAAAATTCCTCAGTCACTGAAATCAGCCTAAATAAGCATGCGGTCACAAGATGGTGTTCCAAATCAAATGCTGTTAATGCTGTATATTAGCAACTGTAGAAAATTAATTTAGTATTAATTGAAATGATGGATAATCACTTACTTGGTGACGCATTATCTGTTGCTAAATCATTGCACCTTAAAATCTATAGTTCATTGCGTTTAAAACTATTTGGAATTTGAAATTGGAAAAATTAAACATAGTCAATTTAGCACTACAAAAAAAAAGACCAGAATATTTATCGATCATCGTTGTAAATAAAAGGACTTTTAAATGACTTTGAAGATCTCAGAACTAACGAAATCTACAACATTTTTGCCAAAATTGAAGAAACGCGTATTAAAATGAAAATCGAGCCAGTTCTAAATATGAAGCAAAACTAAAACGATTTCAAAGAGATTGACTGGCAAAGTGTTTCTATCTTTTACAATGGCAGCTTTAGAATCTAAAGCTGTTCTATATCAGGAAAATATCCGTTAAATAAATAAAGAGCAATTTATAATTGAAATAAAATCCTTTAAACACCAAATTATTGAACAATTGCAAAACTAAAAACCCGATGACATGTTTCATTTAGATCTTCTAAATGTTCTCGCTATATGGGAATTGCTAGAATCATACCCAAATATCGAGCGAGCTCTGAAAACATTTCTTACAATGCCAACCACAGTAGCCACTGCTTAATGGAGTTTCAGCAAACTAAAAGTTATCAAAAATTACTTGAGATCGACTTCAGGTCAACAACGCACATCATCTCTTGCTCTTCTTTCCATCGAAAGTGAACTTACCAGTCAAAAAAACTTCGATGAAATAATCACTAATTTTGAAAACATTAAAGCAAGAAAAGTTAAGCTTTGAACCTTTAATATAGGACATAGGAGTGTATCGGTGGAGTGTTTCTTAAATTTACTTTTAACTGTGAGTTTCTATCGTTATGTATGAGATATTGAGTATGACACATTGACACTATTGTATTTATTTATAATACTCGATACATCCAGTTTTGCTGTAGTTTTTACTAACACAACAATATTCCGTTTCATCCACTATTTTTTGTTTGGTTATTATTTTGTAAATAATAAACTGCAAATTAGTATTGTTCTTGTCTCTATAGTTTTCTATGTTCACGTTGTATGACTGTCACTATTAGACAACATAATTATTGTCATAAATAATAGAAGAGAAATTCAATTATTTTTTCTAAAAAATGAAACAAATCGCAAAGCTGAAACTTGTCAATTTATCAAGGGCACAAAAAAAAATAGCCAAGGGCGCCAAAAACCTAGTTACGCCTCTAGAAAAGATTATTGTCAAAGTTAGTTGTTTGAATATTTTTTTATTTTTTAGATTTCGAAAAGAGGATAAATCCTTTTTCTTTTTTATCACAATCAAATTTAGTCAAATGTTATTGCAGCATGAGATGCTTTATAGTTCGCGAATACATAAATCTAATTTTCTAAATACTCTCTTCTTTATTTGATGCTATAACCCCCTCTTTAAAGTTATTCTCTGCAACCCCCCCCACCCTTTTTAAATCCCTTATATTAACTTCACCGGCGTCTCTGTCTCTATCTCTCTCTCTCTCTCTCTCTCTCTCTCTCTCTGTCTGTCTTGGGCGGGCGGAAAAACAGAAGTCAAAAATGACCCACTTCCCATAATCCGATCGCACTGAAATTTGGCACACGGACCCGTCTGACCTAACAATGCATCGTATCAAAATTTCAAATCGATCGAACGTACCGTAATTAAATTAATGCATTTTTAGTTTATCCTTTTTGCCACGTGAAAGTTTGAGCTGACGCATTGAGGCGACCCAACGAAGCGACGGGGCGCTTTTGTTTACATTTTACGTGTCACTTTGAGCTCGGTCAAGCGAATCGGTGACCATACTTTTCCCCTCGACCCCCCACACCCCCCCTCCCCCCCCCAGACTAGGTTTATGATGCAAAGTTGCGTTAAGACAGATTCAGTCTGTAAATGTTTGAAAATAATCAATACTGTTAGTTATGTCTCATATATAAGGGATTTATAGTCAAAAACTTTGTTTTTACGGGTTTGTTTTATTTTAAAACTGCATCCCCGCACGCCATGGATTGCTGCTGCGCCCACCACTGTGCTAAGCCATAAAGGAACAAAATGAACTAGTCAAAATAAATTGCTTAAAGTTTAAAGGGAGCTCCATCTATACTGGTGGTAGAAAAAAGCTAGTAATTCATTGAATTGTTATCCCTTATTAAAGGGATCGAAGATAAGTGGCATGCCACTTAGAGAAACAAAATCACCGGCAAGTGTCATGCTGCGTCGGTGATATCAATGAGGCTAAGAAATACATGAAGGTAAATGCATGATATTTATAGTTGTCTTAATTTTAGGAAAAACATTTTCTAAAAATGTATTTTTCCTTCAAATAAAAAAAAATCTAAACGTTATATTTATTTACCTGCAATAAACAGTTTAGGCAATACAAATAAGTAATACTATTTCGTAGAGACTTATAGATTGCAATTAAATTGAAGTTAAAGAAAATAATATTATGTTCTTCTCATTAAATTAATACACCCGCTTAAGTTGTCTCAATTACAATCTCATATAAAGTAAGTTTATAGCGGTGCATTTTAGTGCGGCGTGCATGGAAAATACAGATTCATTGAACTTCAGATACTACAATAGATCATATTTTAATTTGTAAATGTTCCCTTATATGTTTTATGTGACTTCAAACTTGGTTCAATGATTTCATTTCCATTTAAATGTTAATGTTGAATGGATTTTTCTAATTTATTATAGAATTTACTGGTAAACAACAAGATTAATCAAACAAAACTATCAAACTAAAATACAACACTAAGAATATGAAAAATCTAACAAACTGAGAGACAACACTTACAATTACACAACTCTAACAGACAGACAGACAACACTAACAAACATACAAACTTTACACACAGACAATTATAAAATCTCTATTATTTAGGGAATACTAATTATAAGAAATCTTTGACATATACGATTTTGCTATACGATTTATATATTAAGGAAGAAAATCTAGCATAATATTTTAGAAAAAAAATATAATTACAATAAAAAAAATACTGAAACGTTAATAGAAATAAAAAATAAATCCATTTTTTGTAAAATTAGAAATGGGAGCATGATTTTTCCCTAACGTGTGCCTTTCTGGCTTATAGCAGTCAGCTCTACTCTAGCAGATCATGACTGACGTCAATCTTTTTGCACTTGAGTAATACGCCCCACAGACCCAGCCCGAGTTATGACAGTGCTAATGTCCGATGTGTGAGAAAAGTGTTGGATTTTAAAGGGGAGCTCGGAGATAGCATAGAGTATCGTTTACAATTGTATATTATATATTTCCTTATCATTGATTCATACACTCACTTTTGAACGCTCTATAAATAAACCCATCGCATTAATGCATACTATAATAGATGGGTTCCATAAAGTTGTTTGTTTAGTTTGGTACAGATGATGTCAACAAAGTACTCAGTTGTGTGGCTTTATTTCAAAGTATCTTCTAAGTTGTTAAATGATGATGTTGATAATTGTTTTTCACGTGAGCAATGCACACCACCAAGCACCGGTGTTTTTGTATTTAATATGAATTTTGGATTGTTCTTTACAAATCTTACTTTGGACAATTAATGATAAGAACCTTTTCGTTAAAACTTCTTTATTAATATATAATATATATTTTAATGACCATTAATGTTAATGACTTTTGTTTCGTAGTTCTCTGTTTGAACGTGACATCAAAAATGTAGAGAAACATAAAATTCTAGGGGCAAATTAAATTTTAAAATAGTATTTATTAGTAATTTAAAACACACGCTATAAAATGTATTTATTTAATTTAGCATATGTGCTTAAATTACTGTTTGAGTAACGTTGGAAACATCTTTCTCCTTTTGTTGTAGAGAGAACCAGTCTATTTTCATTCAAGTGCTATTTCACTTGATCTCATCCCTATAAATAGGGATACAATGTCTATGAAATGTAAAGATTCTCCTATCCCAGACAAAGGCTTCATTCAATTCCAACAAACTCATTTCACTGGTTTATAGAAAAATTCGAAAAAATTATTAACTCATAGTCGAAATCAATTGTATAATAAACTTGCCTTTGATGTCTACAAGAGTAACTATTTAATGCTACATAAAATGGTTATACGTAAGCTTGAAAGGACGCTACTATGCAACGTACGTGTCGCGTTAATACTTTCGTAAGAGAACAAGTAAAAACAAGTAATGGCAGTTTGATTGTAATTTTTAAAATATAGATGATGTGTTATGTCCAGAAATGTATAAATCAGAAAAGGAAGAAAAGAGTCGTACAGAGCTTTATTAGTACTAAAAGAACATTATACGGGGCGAGGTACACTAGCAATAAGTTAAATTTGAGAATAAACTTACTTAAGAATGTTTGAAGCTCACACCAGATGGGATAAATGCGTTGTTCTTGCTGATTACGTCATTTTATTTTTTCTGCTTCTACCCTTACGAGTACGGTCTTTGTTTGCTTCTATTCTTACGAGAGGTAAGTATCTTTGTAAGGTTTTGGCCTATACAAAGACCTTACACATGAGTTCAGAGGTCAAGCAGGTTCACTATGTATTATTTAACAATAGACGATTGTGTGTAGACAAATAATCGCAAATCCTTTAGGACTGTTCTGGATAACGTGCATAAATTGTATTTCCCGTCAGCGCTGCACCACAAAGCACCAGTGCTGATGTATTCTAATATGAAGTTTTACTTGACATAAAATTAGCTTGCAAATAATATGTCTTTTATGGCACAATATAAGTGTTATAATCATTTAAATGGACTGTGAATTTTCAAATACATTCCCCCTGAAATGTGGATACTCCGTGTCGTTTTGACTTGAAATATCTATGCATAATCCTTTTCAAAATCATATTTTTACAATGTTCAGAATTCTAAAAATTACAAGATGTGTTTTCGGCAGTTTTACGATGCTCCCCCAAACCCTCGAGTCGTGTGGTCAGTAGGGCTGTCAATATTGTTGAAAAATGCTGCCCGGGTACCCGTCCAAATTTCGAACGGGTACCCGGGTTACCCGATCGAAACATAACATAATCTTCCCCGTCATGACCGCTATACAAATCTACCTAGCCACCTTCCATGCACCTCATTTCACACAGTTGCTACACGTCCGACGTCTTAGGGACCGTACATAAATGACGTCAATCGATTTTTGGCCGATTTTATCCCCCCCCCCAATCAGAAGTTGTCACAAAAACTTAGAGCCCTCTCCAATATGATGTCACAAAGCTTAGAGCCCTCCTCTCCCCCATAAAAGCCATACTTCCTTTTTGAAAATGAGCAATTGTCAAATAACTTTATTGTCATTTACTTTTGTTATTTAATGTGAAGTTGAACTCTAAAAATCGCTACACGTTTGAATCCATGAAAAAAGTCATTAAATAAATTGTAAGCAATCAAATATTTCAATGTCTTTATTAACAACAACAAACACGGCCTCTTTCATCTCTAAACAGTCCATCCTTATTTTCGGCAGAGGAGTTTTGTTTTCTTTATTTGATTCATTCAAAGAACCAAAATCTTCTTGTTTGCGATTTCTGTTTCCTTTTCAGAGAAAAAAGATGTATCAAATACATTGTGGTCTGTCGAGACCGTATTGTATTTCCCATTGACAGATAGTTCTCCTTAGATGTATTTCACAGCATATATTTTAAACAAAAATTTTCATTTGAAAATTTTTTCGCGAGCATTAAATTTAACACAAAAAAGCCGCATGCGAGCCGAAGTTTTGTTAATATAGAAATTGAAGGCCACATTTTCACGGGTACCCGGGCGGAATTTTACTACCCGGTAATCCAGACGGCAACGGGTACCCGGGTCCCGGGTATCCGTTGACAGGCCTCGTGGTCAGGACCTACTACCTTGGGGGCTACCCAATAAATTATTATAGTCTAGTCGTGTGGTCAGGACCTCCCGCCTTGGGGGTTACCCAATAAATTATTATAGTCCTATTGGCTCTTTATGACAGACTCATTAAACCAACCCAATATATCACTAGAATAAATAATTGTCCCATTAACACTGTACATCAATATATCAATAGAACTATATTATTGTCAAAGTAACAATGTACATCTATATGTCAATAGTAATATATAATTTTTTGAGTAACACTGTATATCGTTGTTTCTGGAGCATGACATTTTGTATTTGTTAAATAAAAAGTTGTGTCTTTACCTAGATGAAACATTAACATTATATTAATTTCTTAAATGCTAATAAACTAAGATATGTATTTACCGTGGATTATTTCAGTTTATGTTAACTGTGCTTGCAATAAGATTTATAAACACTTAGAAACTGTCATATTCCTTTATTATGTGTGGTGGCAGTTCAAGTTTATTGTATCGGCACTAACATATGTAAATAATTTAAAGCTGTGACATTTATTAACTTTTCGTGGTGCGAATTAAAGTTACTTGTGTCGGCAGTAGGATACATCAACACTAGAAACTCTAACATTGTTTACTTTTTACCAAGCAGAAAAAACAAAGAGAACGTTTAAGGGGTAAAAGTGTTATTATAATTCGTTGTTAGAAACATGGACACTGATATATATATATATAACAACAAAAAGAACTAGTGACAATATACAATCGAACTCAGTCTTTCTTTTCTTGGTGTGGGAGAATCCTAGCAATTCAATAAAATCGTTTCCCTTATTAAAGAGATCGAAGTCAAGTGGCGTGCCACTTGGATTAAACAATTATTCATGTTACAAACACCTTATTTAGAACTCCATACATTACGCATGGTAATACATTACAGTAAATGTATTAAATTCACTAAACTATACATTTATCGGTACTGTTATAAAGACGAAACAACAGTGTATCTGTATGACACTAGGCAGTTACACTCTTCTTATCATCTTTTAATACGTATAGGAAATTCAGATTTAACTTAAAAATATCTTGATTAACTCATTAACTTCAATAAAAATGTTTTTATAAAGTTATATAATCGGTAATCACCTCCGATACATGTTTTGAAATTCAGTATGTTATTTTACAAGGTTTAAATAGACATTAAAAATTAGCGAACAACCAGATTGTTGTGTACTGAATGGTTTCAGTAATTGTTCGTTAATTATGGTCATGGTCAAACATGGAAGACAATTAGAATACAATCATAAGCAAGTCGTTGAAGTTCACATTGAACGCCATATTTATTATTTACATTACCACCGGAAGTGACCCCCGTTATTTTACATAGTTATTTACGGTGTTCACATTCCGTAATACTCAATACACTAAACCATCTCCCCTCCAAAAGGAATGTACAATATGTATATTCAACTCAAATACATGCACACTCAAAGTTCACTTATTAGTCTTTTAGTTGGCCTAGATTGTCTTTTCGATCTTCTTAAAACATTTTCAGAAGTATCTGTCGCTTCTGATGTAGTTTGAGTTGTAGGTTCCTTGACTGCTGAGGTGTCAGGAACAGATGAAGTCGGCACGCTATCTTTACTTGTAGAGGCTGGTTCTGCGACCTGAAGAGGGAACCATTTCGGTATGTCTTCCCTTTGAATGGCTGGATGGATGTGTGCCGATGATGATCTTATCTGATCTACATGTCTGCGACATGTTATCCCTGGATATGTTTCAACAATGTAGGAGAGCGGACCAGATCTCTCTACAATTGTTCCACTGATCCATTTGTCTATATTCCTGTAGTCCCTTATGAGGACGGTTTGTCCTGGACTGAATTCACGGGAATTGTCCTTTGTGGAATCTATGTTGCTCAGCTTGTTGCTTAAGTACTGTTTCGTCAACACTTGGTTTGAACATTGAAGTTCTGGTGCGAAGTTGTCTACCAAACATCAATTGTGCAGGTGATTCGCCCGTTGTGTTGTGCTGAGCATTACGATATGCAAGTAGGAATATGGGCTTGCATCACAGGCAAGTCTCAATGGTATTTTAGCGTCATAGCCCATGAACACTTTTTCAGATGCTATGAGTTCTTTAGCCTTTAGAAATGCTTTCTCTTGTTTATTAGACCACTGCCATTATATATTCGTTTGAAGAAGTTCATTCAGTGGATTGATAACAGTAACAATGCTATTTAGAAATTTACGATAATAATTTAACATTCCAAGAAATGATCTTAATTGCTTTACATTTGTTGGTCTGTGAGCGTTTATGATTGCTTCCACTTTGTCAACAGTTTTATGTACTCCATCTTTATTGATTTTATGGCCACAGAAGAGTATTTCATCTTGGAAGAAATTACACTTTTTTAAATTTGCTCTTAAGCCAAATTTTTCTAATCTATTTAGAACAATGTCAATGTTCTTTAAGTGTGATTCATTGGTTTCCCCTGTGATGATTATATCATCCTGATTACATTGGACATTTTCCAATCCTGACAGCACTGTATCCATGATACGTTGAAATATAGAAGGACTTGATGTAATTACAAAAAAGCAATCTGTTATATTCATTAAGTCCTAGAAGGTTGTTAATTGTAGTGAGCTTTTTAGATTCCTCATCTAGTTCACACTGTAGATAGGCTTGAGTGATATCAATTTTAGTGAATTTCTGTCCTCTACCCAGATTTGTGAAAATATCTTCAATTCTTGGAAGTGTATATGATTCTGAAATTAGAGCTGAATTTATGGTGGTTTTATAATCTCCACATATGCGAACATCAACAGAAGATTTAGTAACTGGAACGATAGGTGTAGCCCATTCACTATTTGTAACCTTGGTGATAATTCCTTCCTTCTCTATTTCTTTAATTCGGCTTCAACCTTTTCTTTTAAGGAGTATGGTACAGGTCTTGCCTTAATAAATTTTGGTTTGCATGCATTTTTCAAATGAAAATGATGCTTTAATATCTTTATTTTTTCCAATTCCGCCTTGGAATACATTTGAGTGTGTTTTCAGAATTCTCAATCACCAAAGTAAGGTATTTAGTGTTGTTTGTTTATGGACACTTTTTCTGGTGTTGTTCCTACAGGAGTGATTACCTCTCCTGTGTAGGTTTTCAACTTCATTCTCACTGGACTGGTTACTGGTGCCTTCTTACAAATAGAGTGTTAGTCTGCTTTTGTCATCACAGATATCGGGCAGCCTGTATCGAGTTCAATTTTTACTTTAATATTATTTATAATGTGGTAACCCAAAATTTCTTTGTTATTTCTACGTTGTGAACATTATAAATCTCAAAAATGGTGTCAGGATCTTCATCTGATTCTTCATTCCATTTAATGTGGTGAATCTTTCCTCCTTTACTTTTAGTACTTGCTTGTTGACTATTTTTGCAGATAGCTTTAATGTGCCCTTCTTTCAACAGCTTCTGCATATGGCGTCCTTTAAATAACATTGAGACCTTTGGTGGTTAGTTTTACCACAAACGTGGCAAGGAGGGTATTCTACACTCTTGGATAATTTTCTTTTAATTGCGAAAGACACTTGTTGTTCTTCCTCACTTGAACCTTTATGTATCTAGATGCCATCCTTGGTGGCTTGCTCCATATCCAAGGCCAAATCAACTGCTTTATCCAGAGATAAGTTTATTTCTTGTAAAAGCCTTCTCTGAATTGTGTCATCTCTGATGCCCACTACAAACTTGTCCCTTAAAGATTCTTCAAGATTTTCCTTAAAGTTGCAGCATCCAGATAACTTTCTGATTTCTGCAAGGAATCTTCTTATCTATACAGACGCTCCTTCTATGCAGAAGATAGTTGCGTCCACAGACCATGACAGATGATCTGTTGGCAAGTGATGCAGCATTCATAGGCCACGGCTTTGTGGGTTCCACGCATTACCCAGCCGCCTAACTACGTGTTAGTGTTAGGTACCCATTCGGAGCGGGGTGACTCAGGGACGCCCTAGGCCCCGGGAACAAACCCTTGCCTTCACACGGATTCGAACCCGTGACCATCGGTACGACAGTCCAGTGCGCTGCCACTCGACCACCACGTCCCCTTCACTGAATGTGCTCACTGATTCCCCTTCCTGTTGAATTCTTTTGTGGAATTTAAAGCGTTCCACAATCTCCAGCGGAGCAGGGGTCACACACAAAAAACCAACAATTTTTAACCAGATAAAAGTACAAATAGGCACTGATTTGGTCGGTAAATAAGAAAACAAACCCTTTAGACGGTGTTACATTGACGTGCATAAATTGTATTTCCCGTCAGAGCTGCACCACAAAGCACCAGTGCTGATGAATTTAATAATAAGTTTTACTTGAAATAAAATTAGGTTGCAGATTTAATACATGGATATATCTCTATTATAAAACTACCTACGGTGATCATTTGTTTTCAATGGGGCAGTGAGTAACTAATTTATGTTACAGAAATTTTATATTGTGTTTTAAACTAATCTGATTTTTACCAATATTAAATTTAAAGGAAGAAAAACAATATTTAGAATCACTTATATTTAAAATTATTTAAACTACAAAATATTTTTAAAGTAGGAAAATGTACATGCTTTTGTTCTCATTTGTAAGGCCGTCTACATGTGTACACTGTTATTGTCTTTCAAGTGGCATGCCATTTGACTTCGATCCTAATTCAATAATTCAATGAAACACTAGGTTTCTCATATCAATCATACAGTGAATCAAATTAAAACAAACTGCTGTACATGTTTGCAATAAATATTTTATTAGTTTTATTAAAGAAGTAAAATTCAGAGTAAAAACAAACTTGACATTAATAACTGTACGTCTTTGTAGACATGACTTCATATTTACTGATAACTTTATCATACGTAATTTTACATTTCTAATCGTTTCTTCGTTGACATGTCCGATTTATCATTATATCTACAATGGTCTGACCGTTAAGCATGTAAGCGTTATAACCATTATATTGGACTGTCAATTTTCAGATAAGTTCTCCATGTAATATGGATCCATCGTGTCATTTTGACTTGAAATATCTATGCATAATCCTTTTAAAAATCATATTTTACACTTTTCAGTATCTAAAACTTACAAGATGTGTTTTCGGCTGTCGGCAGTTTTACGACGCTCCCCAAACCTCGAGTCGTGTGGGCAGGACCTCACGCCTTGGGGGTTACCCAATAAAATTATTATAGTCCTATTGGCTCTTTATGACAGACTCATTAAACCAACTCAATGTATCAATAGAATAAATAATTGTCTCTATTAAATGTACATCAATATATCAATAGAACTATATCATTTTATAAGTAACAAGGGAAAGTAGAAAGAGAGGGAGGGATTAACACAGAGAGATCACAGTAGAAAGAGAGAGGGCGAATACAGAGAGGTCACAATAGACAGAGAGAAAGAGCTAGTGACATAATTGTTTAAATCGAACTAAGTCTATTCTGGTGGTAGGTGAATACTTGCTAATTATTCAAATGTTTTTCCCTTATTAAAGGGATCGAAGTCAAGTGGCATGCCACTTGGATAAACAGATTATACTAATGTGATATAAAGTGTTGCATTATTTTTCATCAATTACGCATGGCAACACATGACAGTAAGTGTATTAAATTTATAGTTTTCTTATTTTTAAATAAATAGGATCCTGACAATGTATTTTATCTTCGAAATAAATATTTTGATAAATAAAATTTAGTTACTTGCAATACAAAGTGTAAGCAGTACAAATTAATAATACTATATGGCATAGACTTGAAGATTGCAATTTAATCGTATTTTAAAGAAATTGATATTACGATCTTCTCATTAATCTGGCAGCTTAAGTTGATTCGATTACAACCTCATATTCAGTATGTCGATAGCGGTGCCTTTTAGTGCGGCTTTATGGAAAATAAAATGTGATGCACGTCATATATTACAATAGAAAGCATTTTAATTTGTAAATTTTCCTCAATATGTATATCTGAGCTCAAACTTGGAACAATGATTTCATTTCCATTTACATATGCTCAAGGATTGTTTCTAGTGTATTATAGAAAGTACAGGCAAAAACGTAATAACAATCAAACAATCTATCAAACTAAAATATAACTTTAACAATCATACAACTCTAGCAGACAGACAACACCAACAACAGACAGAAAACCTTTACATACATACAATACTACACTCAGACATCTATTTTATTTATGACACACAAACAGTCATAAAAATCTAACAGACAGACAACCCTAAAAATCATACATGTCTTACATACTGACTGACAACATTAACAATCGGTCAACTCTTACAAACTGACGGACAACAATAACATTAGAAAATGTAACAGACAGACAACTCTTACCTACACACAACTCTCACAAAATTACAGACAATGACAATCATACAACTCATGCAGACAGAAAATCATGACAGACAACGCTAACTTATCTATTGGTTTCTGTCATGAAACCGAGAATTGATAACAATGGTAAAATTGACTTCGGACAATGTATGCGCTTAAAAAATCGCTTGTTTCCTTTTAGATAGAAATCGGCTGAATCCAGAAGAAAGGTCTAATGGGTGAGCAGACATCAACAATTATTAAATTTAAAATATATATATATATATTTGTTCTTGCTTTTTTTAACATATTTTTTTTCAGATCATGCCACGTATCGCCCACTTTTATTTTCATAATTTAATTCATATTATCAAATTTCAATTTCAGGAGCATATCACTCACATTATCTTACATGTTTACTTTATAAACTGTATGACTGTATTCTTTTTGTCTCTGACGCTGTTTAAATGTAACATCAACAAGTTGAAAGTGAAACAAACAATTGTAGTAAAACATCCCCGTTATATGTCCTAACTCAGTTTGTGGCACCCATGTAGTAAAACATCCCCGTTATATGTCCTAACTCAGTTTGTGGCACCCATGTAGTAAAACTTTACTACCTTATAGTCGACATGTATTGTCTTCGTTGTCTACAAGATTGGATACTCTATATGTTATATAAAATGGTATTATGTCCGCTTGAAAAACACTACTAGGCAACGCTTTGTTTGATTAGCTTTGTTGGCAGTATAGATCAGCGCGATTATCAGATGTTAAAATATGTTAGAAACAAGGATTGGTTTTTGGTTGCTTCTACCTTTACGATATGTAAACATCTGAGTAAGGTTTTGGCCTCTACAAAGACATTACACATGAGTTCAGAGGTCAAGCACGTTCACTATGTATTTAATAACAATAGACGATTGCGTGTAGAGAATTGGTCGCCTACCTGTTTACTGCCGGACCTTGCGACTTTCAGTTTCTTCGGCCTGTCCCGTTTGGAGGCAAAGACGGTCAGTGTCAGTATGGACAACGTTTGATCCTTGAACGTGGGAGTTTAATTACTGGTCATGTCAACGTGCTAATTGACAAGGTCAATCTATTGGCGAGATAACGTCAGCTGAGCCCAAAATATCGATCACCCGATGACCAGAGCTCGGGTTCATGTCGTGGCCAAACAAACAGCATATGAATTTTGTAAATAAAGAGCATTAAAAATATATCAGTATAGAAATAACAACAAATGAACATAATTAAATTCCAAATAATTATAGGGCTTGTAAGTTTTTTCAATAACATTGATGATTTTTTTCATTACTTAAATTATTTAGAACTCTTTTTTTAAAAAAAATAGCAGATATTTAATTTTTAGGGTTTTTAAGAAAAAAGCGAAACTAAAAAGCTCAAAAATTATTTCTGTGTGGAATGTCAGCCTGGTGATTAAGCAAGACAACCCATCTTTTTCCGGGACTGGGGTTTAGGTGGGGAGGGGGAGGCTAGATGTATAGCGGCATTAGCCGCATCACCTTAAGCACTTTCAAGTTACTGTATAACTGTGTATATAACTTGAAAGAATGTAGATTAATCAATTTTTTATAAAATATTTTTTATGAGGGTTCATGTTCAATGCTATGTTATTTGCATCTTATATGAACGTTTAATCCTTTTACGTATGTCCATAAAATGATATATTGTACATCTGCTTAGTCAGATATTAGTGACTTAAGGTTTATGTAAATAAATTTAAAACACATGAATTCGGCGATGTCGTAGCCTCAACCATTATTTTTTACATATTTTTCCAGTCAAAAATTGTCCATGATAGGAAGGAACAGCTATTGAATGTATTTATTGTTTTTATTTGTCTAAATTGCTGGTCCAGACCTCGTGTATTTGTCTAACATTGTAGACTGGTTATTTTAATTTAAGCATTTAATAGCACCTCGGCCTTGTCGCATTTGTTGCAATTATATATTTAAATACGCATTAGTGAACTACCACAACCTTGACTAAACAAACAGATCTATATTATTTATTTCAGGTGTATACATAAGCAGAAATAACATGTATTGATTCTAGGAAGTAAAAAAAAATGATATCAATTATTTTATTTAGCAAGTTGTAAAGCAGTGTGTAATATAGTTTAATCTAATACGTTTTAGAATAGGTTATACTATTATTTTATTTAACATGTTTAAATATTTTTTCTTATCTATGTTCATATTCTAAGGCCACAACTTCTAAAAGACAAAGTCATATTTTTGACTCTACAAGTTACAAACTTAAAGACAACCAATCAGTTGCTACGTCACACCAAAGAAACAGATTCTTACACAAAAACTCTGTTTTTGAGACACACATATTCTGAACATGTAATGTTTATGATCACATTAAACAAATATTAGTATTAATTTACAGACCATTTTCTTAAATGTTGGCACCTATATAATGACGATGGATGATACAGTGTACTGTGAATGCATTTGGCATCTCTTTTTTTAAATATCCATGCACAACACTTTAGCGCCATACAATCGCTGGAGCGTCATCTGTGACTTACGATAAGATATTACGAGTGTTTCTTTGTCTTTAAAATCAACTGATTGAAAGCATTAACTTTGATTTTTTAAAAGTATCAGTTCGCTATGTTTTATCAAATAATAATTCTTTGCCTTTTTTCTTCCTTTGTGAGACTCACGTATGCTGAAAGTTAAAGCTTAAATTCTTGGTCAAGTTGACTCGTCACGTTGAATAGAAAAATTGAGATAACTTTAAAATGCCACACAATGAATCTTGAACATTTTGAGCCATTTCTTTAATTCTTATGTGCATTGTTGCAGTCCTCAAAGAAATTTACTTAATAATATCGGATGCTTGCTCGTCTAGCACAGTATGTTTTACTTCAATTAAAACCGGCATAATTAGTTCCCCATCAGTAGTATGAGGTTTTCCCGATTGGGAAGCACTTACCGAAATATTGTAAGAATCAAACAAGCCTTCGCCAACTTATGTGGTTGCGGTTGAAAATATATATTTTTTTTCAAAATAGTTGGATGATTTTTTTTTCTTTTAGTGTTCGAAAAAAGAAAAAAATCCTTTTTTTAAAAAAATTACCATGAATTTTAGTCAAATGTTCGTGTAGTCCGGAGGCCTTGAGTAGCTTCGCGGAATATATAAATAAAATTTTATAAATACTTTCTTCTGTCTACAATGCTATCAAAACATGTTTTTAAGTTATTCTCCACCTCCCCCACATGCTAATGTGCTCATCACTGACGACATGGATCGCTGCATTAAATTTAAATTTAATCATACACTTTTGAAAAATTAAGTTAATTAATCGTTTATTTCGATTTAAGTCAAAAATTTAAATTTATTATTGTCATAAATAACTTATTAAACGCTCGTGTTGAAAATCTAAATTAACACTGGAATGTCTCTTTTATATGTCATCTTTTAACCAACTACGCAAAAAGACAAGTGTGTTGACATTATTTGGTTCAAGTGAAGAGCGGGTCTAATTGACATCCGAACTGAACAGTCATTCACATGAACTGAGGTAACTGGTATGCACAGAACTGTCTTGGCAAGGAATGACATAATCGGATATCGGCGTTCATTAAGTTTCCACCATTGTAGAAGGTTAATGGATACAGGAACATTCATCTCCATTTTGTAACGCATAAATTCATCAGAAGAGATGTAGTCATTATTAAATCCTTTATATTAACTCGAGGTGTCTGGTTGCTTGATTGCTTGCTTGATTTCTGGTCGCCAAAACTTTGGATCGATTTTTAACCCACTTCCTCGTAAGATAGCGAGCTGAAATTTAGCAGGCAGTTTGGTGGCGATGATAAAAACTATGTGTCAAAATTTCAGATCGATCGCATGTAACGTAATTAAATTATTGATTTTATAGATTATTTTATTTATCTCTTTTTTTCTCTATGTATCATGTTATTTTTTGAGATAGAGTGTAAGGTTGCGCAATATATTGAACAACCTTTCTGTCGCGCAATAAGGTTCGTATTTTATTGACAGCACTTTTTATAAACATATTCCTGATCGGTGCGCATTATATTAAACATGTTTTACGACACAACTACAATTTTGTACTTTTGGGTGGTCTTGCGCTGCGTATTATAATGAACATTCGTTTAGTTACGTCTCATACATAAAGGATTTATAGTCAAAAACTTGGTTTTTTACGTTTTTTTAAATTAAATCCTTTATTTTAACTCGTGGTGTCTGGTTGCTTGCTTGTAGCCTTGCACCCTAGCTTGTCACCAAAACTTTGGATCAATCTTTAACCCACTTCCTCGTAAGCTAGCGAGCTGAAATTTTGCAGGCAGTTTTGTACCGATGATAAAAACAATGTATCAAAATTTCAGATCAATCGCATGTACCGTAATTAAATTATTGATTTTTTAGATTATTTTATTTATTCCAATGTATCATGTTATTTTTTTAGATAGAGCGTCGCGGTGCGTATTGTATTGAACAACCTTTCTGTCGCGCAATAAGGTGCGTATTTTAATGAAAACACTTTTCATAAACACATTCCTGATCGGTGCGCATTATATTAAACTTGTTTTACGACACAACTACAATTTTGTATTTTTTGGATGGTCTTGCGCTGCGTATTATAATATATAATGAACATTCTATTAGTTACGTCTCGTACATAAAGGATTTAGTCAAAAACTTTGTTTTTTACGGGTTTTTTAAAATTAGACTCTGAGTAAGACTCCATTACTGTAATTAGCTTAATACGCTTTTTATTTGGGGTGATAAGTAGGCGAAGTAAAAGAATCGTGGTAGGAAAACTATCAACATTTTGAACATTTTCGTAAGTCAATAGTTTAAAACCAAAATGTTCGTGTAATGGTCATGAAATTTAGTATGTGGCGGCCACTTTTTCAAAATTATTTTAAAAAAATTACTTTTTGACTTCCAATAATTTGTAACTGATGGGTCGAGTAATCGGTTAAATATAATATAATTGTTAACATTTTTTAACGATTAATCTAGAAATTAATCGTTAACTCCGCAGCTCTAATATATATATATATAATCTTTCACTCTCTCTCTCTCTATATATATAGAGAGAGAGACTGATATAAAAGAAAATTAATTAGTGACAAAATATAGTTATTTGCAAACTTAATTAAATCTGGTTGTAAGGCCCTGTTATCAATTCATTGAAATGTTATCCCTTATTAAAGAGATCGAAGTCAAGTGGCATGCCACTTACTTATATATAATTAATTCTTAATGAAGACAGGTGTTGCGTAATGATCAATCTCGCAAAGGAATACATGTCGGTAAAGTATTAAATTAATAGTTTTCTAAACTTGATGTCACTAGGATTTTAAAAATGTATTTTTCTTCAAATTTAAATATTTCTATAAGTCGTACTTAGTTAAATGCAATACAAAAAGCAAGCAATACAAATATATAATACTATGTCGCATAGACTTGTAGATTGCAATTTAACAGATGTTAAGAAAATAATAGGATTTTCTCATTAAACTTGCCGTTTAAATTGTCTCAATTATTCAACCTCATGTTACTAATTGGTAATTGCGGTGCTTTTTAGTGCAGTGTTCATGGGGAAAATTCCATGTAATTGCCCGCTAGATATGACAACAGAAAGTCTTTTACTTCATAAATTTCCCATTTTATGTATATGTCAGTTCATACTTGGTGCAATAATTTATATTTCCATTAATGTATGCTAAGCGTTTTTTTTATTATAATGTATTAAAGAATTTAATGACTAAACAATGTTTATTTCCATATAAGTTCCGTAACTAAAGGACAGATGATTACATGTAGTGAGAAGCTAAGACAAACAGGCTTAAGGGGATGTGTGCTAGCTAAAAAAAACAAAGGTTACCAAGATAATGTTTTTCAATCAAGTTAAAATAATGTATAATTCTAAAAATTTTATGATGCTCATATATCTTTATTGAATGCTATAATTCGGGCCATCAGTTAATGTAGGTCCTTCTTATTGTTATACTGTAAACGTATTTTAATAAAACATAAATCTTCATTGGAAGTAGGGAATTTGGGTTTGAGCTATACCATGATTTTTAGAAACGATTGACACTATCCCTAACTAAACTACTGATTGTTTAAACGTGTGACCTGATTTTTATAAAGTTTACTAATTGACTCGTGTTGTGTGTTCTGAAACAGATACCGTGTAATCTCCGTTAAAAGCTCTTTCTACAGTTAATTTCACTACATTTTAAAAGACATTTAAAATTTTAATACTTTGACAATTCATAACTACTACAACAATTTATTGAATATTCTAATGTATCTTTTGTAAAAGCTTTGGTTAAAAGATGGTAATAATATATAAGAAAATTCCTTTCCAATGAACCATATATATTTATAATTTTTTTATAAAACATTTTTTATTTCATACAACTTATAAATGGGGCCGTCCATAAAGTACGTCACGCTCCGAAGGGGGGGGGGTCGTAAGAAAGTGTGACACTTTGTGACAGGGTGGAGGGGGTCAGGCCATGTCTGATGTTACACATTTGTTTTTTTAGTATTTTAAAAAAAAATTATTTATATTTTTTAGTAGAATTTAAATAGTTCTAAAAATAATTTTCAAAAATTTTGTGAAACATTAGAATTAGTTTTATGTCAAAATAGCATGAAATGCGTATCTCCTGAATGTGTTGTTCATAAATCTGAATTGGATGCAGCAGGACTGATATCGAAGGATCAGGAATGGTTTGACAATCATCTTCGCACCAGCCAATATTGCACTCAAATTGTAAAATATCCGGACATAAAATTTTGCGACAAAGTACGAAGCTTATATTTCAATGTTTTACCTTCAGAATAACTCTGTCTCAAATCCCAATCAACCAAACAATTGATGGACTCAAAGCTTCAGAAAGAGAAGATGCAGATTCTCTAAATTTCCTTCCTTGTTTGAAGCAAAAAATCTCAAATTTGATGACATTATGTCAAGATCAACAGGAGTAATCCTTCCAGGAAACGATGATGGTGAAAGATTGATGTCAGTCGCAACTATGGATGAACACTTCACTTCACCGTTGTAAGATGATGTCCAGTGAATATTTTTGAATAAAACATAATTCATAGGACCATAATAAAGAGATTCAATATAGCACAAGAGTTGGTCCCATAATTTGTCAATCTAGTGTTTTTTTAGTCAAATTGTTGTATTTCCTTGTTATTATTTAATCTCTGGTTGAGGTCAAGTTTTGCTAATCTAATTCTTATCCTGTGTCAAAAGAATGCATAATCGGAAGATTATCTAAAAATTGACCTCACCCATTGTAAATGAAAAGGTAGCAGACAAATGATGACAACTGTTAAAAATTAACTATTCTACTATTAAAGTCATTTTAATAATATGATAGATCTTTTAAGTGGGGGTGTACGGGATTTCAGCTCCAGCTCCGGCAAATCCTGTTCCGGCATGATTTCACTTCATAAATCCGGCTTCCGGTAGCTCCCTAATTTATATATATATTCATAATCGCTCCGGCAAATCCGGAATCCGGCCATTTTAACAAATCTGGTTCAGGCTGCAGCTGGATTTCACTTCATAAATCCGGCCAAATTAAGCTCCAGCGGATTTCAAAATTTTGAATCCGGTACATCCCTACTTTTAAGTGGAAATTTTATAGTTTAATACAGTTTAATCGTGAAGTGTATTTTAAGTATTAAATTAAATATTAATTAAAAATATTTTTCGAAAGTGTGACGTACTTAAGGGGGGACCCGAGATTTGTGACAGTTTGTGACAGGGGGAGGGGGGTCAAAATGGTAAAAAATAGCGTGACGTACTTTATGGACGGCCCCAAATCTGTTTGTAATAGAAATGATCTGAGGTCTGTTCCTCTTATTTAGTACATATTCACACAAATCAAAACATTTAGAAAGCAGTCCATTGTTTGAACATTATTCATGAAACATCATTGACTACAGGATATTCTTAGTTCAAGGAAATAAAATAAACTTTTAAATAATCTACACATAAAATTACATTGAAAAACATAAATAAGTCAGATAGTATCATGTTATATTGCTTTAGATTTTAACGGTTTTTTAGACTAATACATTTTTATGTTTTTGAGCATTTGCGATGTATTTTTGTAATGAATATTCTCTTTATTTCCTTTGATTGATTTTATAAGTAACTAGCAGACCCGTCGTGCGTTGCAACGATCTCTTTAAAAATGAATAAATTGAAAGAAACCAAAGATTGGTATGTTTTAAAAGAATTATGCCATAAACCTTCGGGGAAGTGAGAAAAAAAAAGTCCAAGTTTAATAGCAAACTGTTACATAAATTAATAATTAAAAACTTACAAAAGGAAAAACGATATTAAGAGGCCCAGCCAAAAAATGAGTGATAATTTAATTTTTTTATTGCCATTGTACTCAAGCTAAATTTCTCAATATCGTGTAAAATTGAATGGGGAATTAAATTGTTACCGTGCAGTAAAAATGACATTTGGGGCCCCCAGCTCCGAGGGAATGGAGATTAGGAGTTCAGTGCCCTATAGTAATATATTATAGGTTCTTAACTTTTTATATACTAACTTTAGTCAAAATCCATTTATTTTCTCATTATCTAACGCTTAAACTAATTTTTAATATAGCTAATGTAGTGAATAAAACTACATAAAGGGGCCCCGGGCTTTTTCGCTGCGAGATGTCAATTTCAAAAACCTTTACATTTCAATTCAGTTTCATCATGGATATATTTATCAAGATCGTTAAAAAGTGAATGGCAAAAATATCTTAAACATATATGAAAAAAGACATTTGGGGCCCTCCGTCACCGAAGAAAATGTCATTATAAGTTCAAAAACCTTGAGTATTTTAATATGGGCTACCAAGTTTTTTATACAAATTTTGGTTAAGATCCAATCATTTACTCAGTAGCTAACGCATAAACTAATTTTTATATAGTTCGTATAAGCAAAAATTGACAGTAAGAGATAGAGGGTCCAGTTATTGCAAGAAATAAAGTGCGAAACACATGTTCATTTGAATAAATTTCAAAATGCATAAATTTATTTATATTAATCAATAATGGTAAAATTTGACTGTGCGATAAAATATTAAACATACATTTTGGGCTCCCTGCCCCAAGGAAAAGAAAATTACGAGTTCAGTGCCCTATAGTAATAAAATATAGACCCTCGAGTCTTTATATAATAAGATGGGTCAAGACCCATTAACTTTTTCAGAATTTTACGCTAATACTAATTTTAATGTAATGAAAAAAAAACCAAATTTAGGGGCCCCTGGGCCCATTCGGTGAAAGATTTCAATTTAAAAAATGCTGTTCATTTTAATTCAGTTTCCTCATAGATATATTCCTTAAGATCGTGAAAAATTAAATGGGGAAAACTATCTCAAACATATACGAAGAAAAGACATTTGGGGCCCCAGGCCCCGAAGGAATGGAAATTTGAATTTCTGTGCCCTATAGTATTTTAATATCGGCTGCCAAGTTTTTGTATACAAATTTTGGTTAAGGTCCATTCATTTACTCGGTAGCTAACGCATAAACTTATTTTTATATACCTCATATAAGCAAAAAACTACATTATGGGCCCCAGGGCCTAATTATCGCAAGAAATAAAGTGCGAAAGACATTTTAATTTGAATAAATTTCAAAATACATACATTTATTTATATGTCTCAATATTGAATGAACGATAAAATATTGAACATTTACTAAAAATGAAATTTTGGGCCCCCTGCCCCAAGGGAATGAAAATTAGGAGTTCAGTGCCCTATAGTAATAAAATATAGACCCTTAAGTTTTTATATATTAAGATCGGTCAAGATCCATTAATTTTCTCAGTATTTAACGCGAATACTAATTTTTATACAGCTAATATAAGGAAAAAAACGACATTTAGGGGCCCCTTTAGTGAAAGGTGTCAATTTCAAAAACCTGTGCATTTAATTCAGTTTCCTCATAGATATATTCCTCAAGATCGTGAAAAATTGAATGGGGAAAAATATCTTAAACATATACGAAGAAAAGACATTTGGGGCCCCCGGCACCGAATATATTGACATTAGAAGTTTAGAAACCTTAATTATGTCAATATGGCCTACTAAATTTTTGTATGCAAATTTTGGTTAAGATGCATTCATTTACTCAGTAGCTAACGCAAAAACTAATTTTTATATAGCTCACATAAGCAAAAAACGACATTAAGGGCCCCAGTGCAAGATATAAAGTTCAAAATACCTGTTCATTTCAATCTGTATAATAATGGATACATGTGTCATTAGTTGTCAATATTGTTAATAATTGAATGGTGAATAAAATATTAAACGTTTAAGAAAAAGAATTTTTTGGGCCCCCAGCCCCGAAGGAATGACTATTAGGAGTTCAGTTCCCTTTAGTGTTTTAATATTGGCTATCAAATTTTTATATACAAAGTTTGGTTAAGATCCATAAATTTACACAGTAGCTAGCGCTGAAACTAAATTTTATATAGCTCATATAAGCAAAAAATGACATTATGGGTCCCCGGCGCCCCATGAGTGATAAATTTAGAAAAAAAGATGCCAGTCTCCAAAAGTTTCATGATGATCGGATGAATGGTTTAGTCAGCTATAAAGGACATGCACACAGACATACATTGATTTTTATATATATAGATTAACAAAAACGACATTAAGGGCCCCCGGGCCCAATCGGTGCAAGAGAATAACTTTGAAATACCTGTTCATTTCAATCTGGATCATGATAGATATATTAGTCAATGCTTTTCAAGATCGTGTAAATCATAACGGGAATAAAGTATTTAACGCTTACCAAAAAAAAAGACTTTGGGCCCCCGGCCCCGAAGGAACGGATATTAGGAGTTCAATGCCATATGATACTTTAATATAGGATATCAAGTTGTTATGTACCAAGTTTGGTCTAGATCCATTCATTTTCCAAGCAGCTAAGCCCTAAACTAATTTTTATATAGCACATATAAGAAACAATTCTCATTATGGGTCCCCGGCGCCCCATGAGTGTTAAATTTTGAAAAAAAGTAGCCTATTTCCATCCCGGGAGCGTACTCAAAAGTCTCGAAAAGTGTCATGGCGACCGAATGAATGGTATAGTCAGCTAACGGGAATAAAGTATTTAACGATTACATAAATAAAGATTTTGGGCCCCCGGCCCCGAAGGAACGGACATTAGGAGTTCAATGCCATATGATACTTTAATATAGGTTATCAAGTTGTTATGTACCAAGTTTGGTCAAGATTCATTCATTTTCCAAGCAGCTAAGCCCTAAACTAATTTTTATATAGCTCATATAAGAAAAAATCTCATTATGGGCCCCCGGCGCCCCATGAGTGTTAAAATTTGAAAAAAAGTAGCCTATTTCCATCCCTGGATCGTACTCAAAAGTCTCCAAAAGTTTCATGGCGATCGGATGAATGGTTTAGTCAGCTATAACAGACATGCATACATACATACTTTGATTTATATATATATAGATTACAAATACTTAAATTCCAAAGTGTGGTACAGACTGGACTGTTCTAAACACTTGGGTACACTTGTCGAGTACTACACTGTAGTATACACTCTAGTACACACTCTACTACACACTCTAGTGCACACTCTAGTACACACTCTAGTGCACACTCTAGTACACACTCTAGTACACACTCTAGTACACACTCTAGTACACACTCTGGTACACACTCTAGTACACACTCTAGTACACACTCTAGTACACACTCTAGTACACACTCTACAGTCATGCACTCTGGTACAGACTGGACTGTTCTAAACACTTGGTTACACTTGACAAGTTCTACACTGTAATACACACTCTAGTACACACTCCAATACACACTCTAGTACACACTCTAGTACACACTCTACAGTCCTACACTCTCGTACACACGATGCAGTCGTACAATAGTGTGTGTGCACATTCGACAGTGCTATACGTTAGTACACTATTATTCTATTAACTTCTTACCTATTATTTTAGTCTATCAACACAGTCACGTCAATGATTATTTTATCAATAAACTACACTATTTTATTAAAGGCATTCAAGTTGATAATATAACAAATTTGGTCAAGATCCATCTATTAACCTAGCAGTAAATGTTGAAAATATTTTATGTACAGCTCTTGTAAGGAAAAACAACATTTTAAGACGGCGGCCTCCTATATTTGTATTTAAAAGCAAAGTTTTCTCTAAAAAATGATTAAATATATTATATTCATATAATCAACTTCCAAAGGTTTTGAAGCGATAGTATGAATAATTTAATAAGTATAGAGCTTACAATAAGACTAGCAGTTCTTATACACTATATCCCTATTTTTAGTGTTCGAAATCAAGGGGACATGCCACTTGAGAATGTTAAAATCCTGTTCAGTGTACATACACATAGCACAAGATACTTTATTTAAACAATTGAAAAATACAATTAATCAGCACATATTATTTTAATCCAGTTTTCAATCTTTTTAAAAATTGTTAGCATTTTAAACTATTTTTTTTTCTTAATCTAACTTTTATTTATTTAAATTATAAATTAAACTTATTGAATCATGTATGTAACACGACTTTATTAGTACAATGTTTCATACACTTTTCTAAAATTGATTTTAAAAACAACACACACCAGAGGCGTCACTAGGGTTGGTGTCACCCGGGGCGGTAGCTCATGGTGTCACCCCTTCACGACTGAAGGGGCCGTCCATAAATGACGTAACGCGAGGATGCCGATTTTTACCCCACCCTCCCCCCGCTTCATACTTATACCCCCACCCTTTTTTCACGATATGACGTCACAAAGCTTTGCCCCCCCCCACACCAAGCCGTATTTTCTAAATAAAAATTAGCATGTTTCAAATTATGCTTTTTCATTTAAATATGTATTTAGGGTAAGTCTGCGCTCTGATGTCGTAACACGTGTGAAGCCATCGAAAACGTCATTAAATAAACGGTAAACAATCAAATATTTAAGTTGAACTTTTATTTAAAGTTGCGCGTTTTTTTTTATGTGACGTCACATTTTTAACCCCAACCCCCTCGTCACACATCGTCACGATGCGTCACCCCCACACCCTATTACGGATTAAAAGGGAGGTGCTGAACGGGCTAAAGCCAGGGGCCACCAATAATTTAAAGTACTCCAAACTTATTATAGTGTATAATAAAGATGCAGGCAAATGTTTGTATGAATCCCTGAAAATGCTATGAACAGTCATACGGCAATGCTGCAAAGTATGAGCAGGAAGTATAACGGAAACTTGGCTATTCTTCGTGAGAAGTGCAGTGTTGCTCATGTGCCGTGCACAGCTCATTCCCTTAATGTGGTTGGGAAAAGTGCAACAGGTATCCTGATGCAGTCCGATTTTTTTTGTCTTCTGCAAAATCTTTATACCCGGCTTGTTGCATCTACTCATCGTTGACAGGTACTTTAAAAACACATGAAATTGATACATGTTAACAAAGCCTTGTGTGACACATGCATGATGCAGTAAGGTCTGTTAATAACTTATACCATGCAAATATCGCAGCACTGAAAGAATTAGCAACAAACGAAAATCAGCCACGTGACTGTCTACTTGAAGCAGAAGGATTTTTAAAGGAACTTGAACAACTGGAAGTCGCTATTTTACTTGAAATTCGGGAGCCAATTTAAGAAAGGAAGTCTCTAATTGAGTTTGTTAAAAGACAGCACTCTTAATTTGATTCCTATGAAGACAAAGGAAAGGACAAGTCCGTGGTAAAAAGAATATGAATAATCTTCAATGCTATCAACAACAAAAAAGAGAGAGAAAATGGTGTCAGTTTGATAAAGGGACATCACCAAAACAGTATTGTCCCCGAGACAAAAGTTTCAAGGTTGAGGTATTTCTGGTAATCATTGACAAACTTTATTGAGCCCTACAACATCGGTTAGGTCCATATAAAGACATCCATGAGAAATTTGGCTTTCTTACAAACCTATCTGAGCTCAGCAATTTCGCCATCCGATGGGCAGCAGCCAAGTTAATGGAAGAATATTCAAGTGATTTCGAAGACTGCTTACCTTCAGAATTAGTCCAATTTTCAAAAACTCATTGTAAAAAAGTTATCGTCTAGGCTCAGGGTAAGGAATCGTAAGTAGCCCAATGCCAAACTCAAAACACGTGTACAGAGCTAAACATTTTGCTGCTTTTGAATGAGCTAAATTTCACACAGCTCTTTACAAATGTACACATCGCACTTCTCATCTATCTCTCAATGATGACATCAAACTGCAACTGAGAGCGATCCTTTTCAAAGTTGAAAAGAATATAAAATGAGTTAGAATTTGCATGGGACAACAAAGACTGAATATGCTATCTCTAATGAGCATTGAAAAGGAACTTGTAAGCTTACATAGCTTTACTGACTTGATTGATAACTTCACCATGAGAAAAATTCGCAAACGAAATAATAATAATATATATTTTTCAATATTTTTTTTTATTTCAACTAGAGAAAACAATTCGTTACCCCATAATTTTTTATTTTTTTTACATTAAAAAATACGGAATAACGCGTAGTATTATTCTTTATGGGGGAACGTTCGTAACCACGAAACAGCGTAAGTCGGGATGGGACCGTCGTAACCGGGGAACTACCTGTATATAAACAAACATATCACGCCTTTAATAAATATATATATAACAAATTATTAACTCAAAGACATTGAATTCATAATTTTCGTCTAGAAAAACATAAACAAGTAAAACCCATCTTTTGATTATAATTTTTTTTTGTGTAAAAATCTTATCCCCCAAAACCCCACTGTGATGGGGGGGAGTCGTGAAGTGGGATTCATCCATGGTGTCGGTGTGTAAAAGCCCTAATAGATTTATAACTTTTAAAACATAAGACACTGACTCTTTCATGTCCAGCCTTTTTTAAAGATCTCTCAGCTGCGACGTTTCTTTTCATTGTTACACGCTTTTATTTCCTAATTTGTTTTAATGTTGTTTGTGTGTTGGGACTGTTTTATTATTGCAAGTTAACTGATATTTTTTAATAAAGAGTTTTGGCGTTTAACGTATTTCTTTGTATTTCTTAATTTCTTTCAAGATGAAAAAAAATGTGTCTTCATTTTTTTTTGTGACATAAAATCGTACACAGTAAAATTTTAGGCTCGGGTGTCACCCCATGATGGGTGTCACCTGGGGCGGCCCGCCCCCCTCGCCCCCCCTAGTGACGCCACTGACACACACTATTTCTAATAACAACAATTTTTCTCAAGTGCACCGACACATTAAATATACATTCGTAACAGTCCTTTGTGTTGTAGCAACCGGTATGAAAATGAGTTTAAAATATGTACTATATTTATTGTTAGATTTAAGAGAAAATAACACATATTATTTAACTAGTGCAAAATTGTATGTTCTTTTTTTAAAAAAATAAACTAAATTTTGAGAGCGTACTATCTGACCTGTCGGTCGTTTAAATGATAGAAGACAGTGTTTTTTTGTTTTTTTTAAAAATAGCGTTAATCATCAATGGTAGAAACAACTTTAAAAACTGCATTTCTGTTTAAATTTACAGAAAGTTGTTTGGTTACTTGAGAGTATATTAAATTTAAAATACTAAGTAACAAACTGAAGGTGGAATGAACATTAACTGGGTTTAGATATGACATGTACGGTACTTAGAATGGATTCATGAAGTTAGATTTTTTTTTAAATGAAATTGAATCTATATTGTACTTGGACTATATTTGAAATTGAGCTCATTTATACATAGACTTTGCTTTAAATGCTCATGGTCAGAGACTTATATTTATCAGGAGGTTAACTGTATTTAAAAGTATTTGGACAGTACTTGCTATCCCCGACAGGCCCGGACCTTAGGGCAAAGTGACCGATGCAACCGAATTGGGGCCCGCACTTTTCAGGTCCCCGCAATGTGTCTAAATATTTTTACTATTTGTTTTACAATTTTACTTCTATTACGTAATGCGTGTTTTTATTTTATTTTTTTTATTATCAACAATTTTAAGAAATCTTTATATAATTAGAAAAATAGTTTAAAATTATCACAAAATATTATTATAACCTTAAATCCTAATCCAAAAGTTTTTTTTTGTAGAGCAATTAAGTAAGCATTTATGAATTCAGGCGAAAATATTCAATAAGAAAACGCCATTTTCAGGGTTTAACTTGTTTAGAAAGTGAAAAACTTAATGTAGATCCGCTATTTAAGAGTCATTTTGACTTGTCAATCTCCGGCCCCCATTGGTCCCTTATAAGGGGGGGGTGTCTAGATGTATATTTTATATTATGACATGTCTTACAGTCTTACCTCTTATCATGTAACTATAATGTTACAGTACATCGATTTGTTCGTCATCATTTCTATTGCGCAATGAGGTATTTTACCGTATTAAGTACAGAAAGCTGTAATTAGTAATGTGTAAATGCTGTTATAGAGTAAAAATCTAAGTAATTTAATATTTTTTCTCATTATTTAATATAAGAAGAAATGGACATTTTTGCATGGGTCTCACTTCTCGTCTGTTGCCTTGAACCCAAGGCCCCGCTCATCGTCTGTGGCTTTGGTTCCAGGGCAATGTTCCTTAGAAACTTCTTGGCCTCACATATATCTAAGCAAAGATGCGCAACAGTTTAGAATTACCGCGCAGCAAATTTTGTAAAATGTTGCACAAAAACTGGATGGTGTTCTACAATGCAGACAAGTTACATTTTTTTGCCTTGCACATGGACCAACGAACCTTAGAGGGGAACATTGGTCAGGGGGCCCCGCTCATCGTTTGCTTCCTTGGGCCCCACATACTCTAGGGCCGGCCCTGGTCCCCACCTCCTTAAATTTACTCTCCGCACTCCAAATACAACTGTGATCACCAGAGGTAAGACGTGCATAATTTGATTTATTATTTATATATATTTCAAAAATCCGAAAAAAACATTGATTTTGTTCAATCGATATCGGTGGTGGAAAATACTAGTGATTCAATGCAATTGTATATCTTATTAAAGAGATCGAAGTAAAGGGGCTTGCCACTTTAATAAACATGATTGTATCTATCACAAGTGAGTGCTCGGTTTTCATCAATTAGCCACAGCAATACATGATGGTAAATTTATAAAATGTATAGCTTTTTACTTTGAAATAACCAGGATTATGAAAATGTATTTTTCCTTCGAATTAAATATTTATATTCATACTATTTACCTACATGCAGTACAAATTGTAAACAAAACACATAAATAATACTATGTACAACAGACGTGTAGATAAAATTTAAAGTTTTATTAAACTTAAGGAAAAGAGAATAATATTACACTCTTTTTGTTTAATCTTGCCGCTTAAGATGTCTGAATTATGATATTATATAAAGTAGGTAGATAGCGGTGCTTTTTAGTGCGGTGTTCATTGAAAATATATTTTGATTGCACGTCAGATATGACGAAAGAAATTCTTTTAATCTGTAAATGTCACTTTCCATTTGTATGTGATCAATTTTGGGGAAATTGTTTCATATGCATTTAAATATGCCAAAATTAGTTGTCCAATGTATTATAGAATTTACTTGAAAAAAAATCAAACAACATCAAGCATACATACAACACTAACAATCAGAAAGTCTAACAAACTGAGAGACACAACTTTCAATCAAACAACATCAAGCTTACATACAACACTAACAATCAGAAAACTCTAACAAATTGAGAGACAACTTTCAATCAAACAACATCAAGCTTACATACAACACTAACAATCAGAAAACTCTAACAAATTAAGAGACAACACTTTCAATCAAACAACATCAAGCTTACATACAACACTAACAATCAGAAAACTCTAACAAACTGAGAGACACAACTTTCAATCAAACAACATCAAGCTTACATACAACACTAACAATCAGAAAACTCTAACAAATTGAGAGACAATACTTTCAATCAAACAACATCAAGCTTACATACAACACTAACAATCAGAAAACTCTAACAAATTGAGAGACACCACTTTCAATCAAACAGCATCAAGCTTACATACAACACTAACAATCAGAAAACTCTAACAAATTGAGAGACAATACTTTCAATCAAACAACATCAAGCTTACATACAACACTAACACTCAGAAAACTCTAACAAATTGAGAGACATCACTTTCAATCAAACAACTTTAAGCTTACATACAACACTAACAATCAGAAAACCCTAACAAATTGAGAGACACCACTTTCAATCAAACAACACTTTCAACACTTAGGCAGACGAAGAACACTAACAAACATACAACTTTTGCATACGTACATTTCTAACACTCAGACATATCTCACATTTAGGAAAAACAAATAATCAGACATCTATGTCTGAAAGACAACCTTAACAATAAGACAAATCTTATAGACAGACAACACTGACAATACAAAAACATTTACAAAGTGACAGACAATAACAAACTATCAGACTTTTCTAAAAGACAGACAAACCAAAGCATCAAACATATCCTACAATATGACAGAAAACTTTAAAAAAAATACTCTTACAAACTAAAAGACAACACTAACCTAAGAAAATGTAACAGACAATTCTTACAAACTGACGGTAAACAATAAAAATCAGACAACTTTTACAGACAAACAATCTTGACAGCCAGCACCAACTTATCCATTGATTTCTGACATAAAACAGAGATTTGATAACAGAGATAAACCCTATCACCGCAATTCTTGACATTGATAAAAAAAAACAATTGTCTTGTAATGACGTCATTGAGCAAAATATGTTGATAGTTTATTAAATACGAATAAGATTGTATGACATAATTATAATTTTACAATTAAGTTGTTGACTTAGTGATCCCCCAATAGATCCTCACATCTCACATTCGTCATTGCTAAAAGATCAAATTGTAACGCACAATGGAAATTACTTACAGATCCTCTCAAAGCGCACATTTCACATTTTTAAAGATCAACTTATAGCGCGCACTCATCATTGCATAAAGATGATTTTAGAGCGCACAGTCGTCATTGCTTAAGGATCAACACACAGTGCACATTTGTATTTGCTTAAAGATCATCTCAAAACGTACATTCGTCATTGCGTACAAAGAATTCTTTCTTGTTAAAAGAACATTTAATTATATATATCTTAGGTCATTATTTTTCTTGAATAAATAATTATCACCTAAATTCGGATGACTTTCAACTGTTTTTTCCTGTTTAAACCATTGTAACTTGTGTGTTTAAACCATTGTAACTTGTGTGTTTAAACCATTGTAACTTGTGTGTTTAAAACATTGTAACTTGTGTGTTTTCATTTAAGTGAATTTCTGTGAATTTAGGTCATTGTTATCTTGTGTGTATTTAGGTAAGTGCATGAGTCTTCCTGTAAATGTAGCCGGCAGAATAACACATGTAGCTGGCAGTATGACACTTGTAGCCGGCAGTATGACACATCTAGCTGGCAGTATGACACTTGTAGCTGGCAGTATGACACTTGTAGCGGGCAGTATGACACTTGTAGCCGGCAGTATGACACATCTAGCTGGCAGTATGACACTTGTAGCCGGCAGTATGACACTTGTAGCCGGCAGTATGACACTTGTAGACCTCAGTATGACACTTGTAGACGGCAGTATGACACTTGTAGATGGCAGTATGACACTTGAAGCCGGCAGTATGATACTTGTAGACCGCAGTATGATACTTGTAGACGGCAGTATGACACTTGGAGCCGGCAGTATGACACTTGTAGACGGCAGTATGACACTTGTAGATGGCAGTATGACACTTGAAGCCGGCAGTATGATACTTGTAGCCGGCAGTATGACACTTGTAGCTGGCAGTATGATACTTGTAGATGGCAGTAGGACACTTGCAGCCGGCAGTATGACACTTGTAGCCGGAAGTATGACACTTGTAGACGGCAGTATGACACTTGGAGCCGGCAGTATGACACTTGTAGCCGGCAGTATGACACTTGTAGCTGGCAGTATGACATTTGTAGACGGCAGTATGACACTTGTAGACGGCAGTATGATACTTGTAGACGGCAGTATGACACTTGGAGCCGGCAGTATGACACTTGTAGCCGGCAGTATGACACTTGTAGCCGGCAGTATGACACTTGTAGCCGGCAGTATGACACTTGTAGCTGGCAGTATGACACTTGTAGCCGGCAGTATGACACTTGTAGCTGGCAGTATGACACTTGTAGACGGCAGTATGACACTTGTAGCAGGCAGTATGACACTTGTAACCGGCAGTATGACACTTGTAGACGGCAGTATGACACTTGTAGCTGGCAGTATGACACTTGTACCTGACAGTATGACTCTTGTAGCAAGCAGTATGACACTTGTAGACCTCAGAATGACACTTGTAGCCGGCAGTATGACACTTGTAGCCAGTAGTATGACACTTGAAGCTGGCAGTATGACACTTGTAGCCGGCAGTATGACACTTGCAGCCGGCAGTATGACACTTGTAGCCGGCAGTATGACACGTGTAGACGGCAGTATGACACTTGTAGCTGGCAGTATGACACTTGTATCTGACAGTATGACTCTTGTAGCAAGCAGTATGACACTTGTAGACCTCAGAATGACACTTGTAGCCGGCAGTATGACACTTGTAGCCAGTAGTATGACACTTGTAGCTGACAGTATGACACTTGTAGCCTGCAGTATGACACTTGCAGCCGGCAGTATGACACTTGTAGCCGGCAGTATGACACTTGTAGACGGCAGTATGACACGTGTAGCCGGCATTATGACACTTGTAGCCGGCAGTAGGACACTTGCAGCCGGCAGTATGACACTTGAAGCCGGCAGTGTGACACTTGTAGACGGCAGTATGACACGTGTAGCCGGCATTATGACACTTTTAGCCGGCAGTATGACACTTGTAGACGGCAGTATGACACGTGTAGCCGGCATTATGACACTTGTAGCCGGCAGTAGGACACTTGCAGCCGGCAGTATGACACTTGAAGCCGGCAGTATGACACGTGTAGCTGGCAGTATGAAACTTGTAGCCGGCAGTATAACACGTATAGCCGGCATTATGGCAGTTGCAGCAGGCAGTATGACACTTGTAGCCGGCAGTATGACACTTGTAGCCGGCATTTTGACACTTGTTGACGGCAGTAATACACTTGTAGCCGACAGTATGAACACGTAGCCAGCAGTATAACACTTGTAGCCGGCAGTATAACACTTGTAGCCGGCAGTATGACACTTGTAGCCGGCAGTATGACACTTTTAGCTAGCAGTGTGACTCTTTTCCCAAATTGATTAAGATTCCCATCAGTAGAAACTGGGTCAAGTAAATGAATAAATTCTTCTGAACTCTGTTTGGTTCGATGTAATAAAAAGAAGAGAATTTGTACGGTCGCACGTTCGACATTGATCTAGAAAACATATATTATTTATCAGTGAACGATATTTTCAAATGTGATTGATTTGGTTTTTACGAATCGATAATGTTTATGAATGTTTTTTATTTGATGTTGAAAATTAAAATCCATATTTTCTTTACCCGAATAATATTGGACATTACAACCGATAATAAAAGCTATGTGTTTTGGAGACCAGATGAACATTACCATCTATATGAAAAAGAACTATATCACGTGACGTATATTCTTTATTTACTACAAATATACTACTTCATTATTTGATGGTGCGTTGTATTCTGTTCCATGTTGGAAGGCTGGTTGTTTGCCATCTCTAGTAACAACAACTTTGTCATTGGCTGGTATTAGCTTGAAGGACATTCTGATATGGTATTATTAAAACATATTTAAAAGCTTCTAAATTAATAACAAATCATTAACATTTTATCCCTAATAATTGAAGGGAGCGAAATCAAGTGGAATGCCACTTGAATAAGATACAATTTTGTTGCAACTCGGTTATTAGCCATTATTTACGACCCAGAAACATTTAGACAATTATATAAGTAATAAAAATGCAATAATTTCATTGTGTTAGTAATAGTAAAATACAGACATTAAAATCTTTATTACAACTTCTAAATTTCATTTTATTTTCGTGATTTAAGCTACTCACATTGAAACATTTCAGTAATACACATTATTAGTCTAATGTGTTCTAGTATTTTACTTTACTTTTAAATTTAAGGTTTTTTTGTTTTGTTTTGTTTTAAATGAAAATATTGTTGTTTCTCTCGGAAGATAAGTTTTCTCAAGTATATCCGCACATTAAATATGTTCGTACCGGTACATTGTGGTGCAGCACTGATGTTAACACCATTTAAATTTAAGTACTTTATTATTTGTAGATTTATTAGAACATATATGATGTTTCTTAAATATTGCATTTTTCTTTTTTTTTCTTTTCTTCAAAATATATTATTGCCTTATACGCTCTTGTATTTCAGGGGACTAATCCTTTCTAAGCTCTTGTATTACAAGGAATTAATCCTTTCTAAGCTCTTGTATTACAAGGAATTAATCCTTTCTAAGCTCTTGTATTACAAGGAATTAATCCTTTCTAAGCTCTTGTATTACAGGGAATTAATCCTTTCTAAGCTCTTGCATTACGAGGAATTAATCCTTTCTAAGCTCTTGTATTACAGGGAATTAATCCTTTCTAAGCTCCTGTATTTACTGACTTCTAAAATGTGTATACCTGAGGCTATCTGTACACCAACTGAGCACGCATGCCTTTCGACCACCGTGCCTCCTAATGTTTGTAACTGTGACTCTCTGTACACCAACTGAACACGCATGCCTTTCAACCACCGTGCCTCCTAATGTTTGTACATGTGACTCTCTGTACACCAACTGACCACGCATGCCTTTCGACCACCGTGCCTCCTAATGTTTGTAACTGTGACTCTCTGTACACCAACTGAACACGCATGCATTCAACCACCGTGCATCCTAATGTTTGTACATGTGACTCTATGTACACCAACTGAGCACGCATGTCTTTCGACCACCGTGCCTCCTAATTTTTATATTTTAAGCATGTACAAAGTAAATTAACATTATATAATGCGTTTTAAATTTCATTTGTTTAAAAGTTGTCATTTATAAATGTATATAATTTGACTTTTCTACTGTGGTCTTAATTTGATTTTAAAAAAATAATCTTTTGAATTAGGCGAGGGCTGTAATGGCTACACCGTAATCTATCGACATTGTAAAATACACAAAAGCAGCGTCACTGATTTACGTCGCAAATACTGTTATGAGTAAATACACACAGCTACGTCACTGATTACGTTCCAAATACCGTTAAGATCAACCTAGATTTAGGTGTTTTTTTTACCTTGTCTAAATTTCTAGGTTTTATTATTTTAAAAAATAGTCATAATCTTGGTTGTAAAAACAAAGTCAATAAACGATATTTAAGTAAAAAATAATAAATGTGTGAAATTAATATCCTAAATAAATTCGATTTTTCAAAAATAAGATTAAGCATAAATGGCTTCAGTTTTTTCACCCTCACAGTTTTGTGACGTTATATTTGTTTATTTTTAGCGTGTCTAGGTTTTTTCCTTTCGTATATAGTTTTTTTTGACATATTGGCTAAGTTTTTCTCAAAATTGTCACTGGCAACACTGATTAGGAATTCGTATAACTATTGAAACAGTTGCTTAAAGTCGCTCGAGAGCCACATTCGACTCCACCCTTTACAAAGTGCCACTCATCAAAGTATTTGTAAATTAAAACTTTTCGTTTGACATACATTTTCCAGGTTTATATGATTTTCATTTGAAAAATAGCCATAATCTAGGATTTTAGGAATTATATTTTATGCAAATGCGGAAATAAAAACATAGTTAATATTAATAACCTTAATAATTGCATTTATTAAAAATAAAATTTATGTGTATGTAGAAAGGGTATTTTTTAAAATGTTAATCATGTTACAGAAATATTTATATGGCTCTATCCCCCTGGATTCGAAATGTTACGATGATACGGCTGTCTGAAAATCACCAGAGAACTGGTACACGATACAAGACAAAAGAAGAAGCCTGAATGAGTAAAAATCTATATAAACAATTCACCAAAGCGAGTATGTGAAAACAAGCATGACAAATAACCCTCGCTGGGGTCGATAAATGTCTCGAGACCAACAATTGTTCTTGCGTTCACTTGCGTTGTTCGATACTAAGCTTTACAAACAATTGAAAAGGAAATGTTGTTTTGTGCTCCCCTCGATTTGCGATGTCAAGCAATTAATTTATTCAATAACTCTAATGAATACTTAAAACAAGTTAACATAAAATGGAAAGAGTGTATTGCAGTGTCTGATGATGGAGCTCCAGCTATGTTGTGTCGTGTAAGTGGTTTTAGGTTTTTTGCAAGAGAGAGGAATCCCAAAAGTGAAACTAACTACAGTATGAACGATCGTCAAGCTCTGCTTGTTAAAAATTTAGAGCCTGACCTGGAGGTCGTCATGCATGATATTATCGAAATTTGAAATTTCATTAAATGACATGCACTGCAAACAAGACTGTTTCGTGATTTAGGTAAATATGGTGGGGCTTAATTTAGAAACTTTATCACGACAAGGTACGGTGTCTTTCACGCGGCAATGTTTTGAACAGATTGTGGGCTCTGAAAGCTGAACTTCAAACATTTCTTGCTGGTCAAAAGCATGCACTGGCGGACAAGTTTGCGAATTATTGTTGGGTTGCACATCTCGTATACTTAGCTGGTATTTTTGAGTATGTGAATGCGTTGAACAAAGAATTGCAGGGGAAAAATATCAATATAATTACAGCCCAAGAAAGGGTTGCAGCATTTGGATTAAAGTTTTATAATGGAAACAAAAAGCAGAAGGAAACAAGTTAGCGGTGTGGGCACGATCTCGAGCCTTTGGAGGTAACGGCAACATACAGTTTTATATTTTGGAGGTAAAGGCAACATACAGTTTTATATTTTGGGGTAACGGGCAAAAAGGTTCACCGACTCCTGCATTAGATCGTAACAGAATACCTTACGGTTCTTGTCACAAAGATTGCGTACATCTTTGAACTCAGTGGGATGAGGGGAAGGAAACCACTCTATGGTAACAAATTATACAAAAGTGATCTGAATACAGCTCTTCGGTAAAAAGTACGGATGTAACAATGTAATCGCAAGGCTTTTGCAATACCTATTCATTCTTGTGTTTTTGATTTGGCGTCGCTTGATTTACATTTTTTTTAAAAACAGAAGCAATCCAATATTTTGAGTACAACAAAAGTAGCTCGTTCTAAGCGAGGATCCATAACGAAAATAATAATGTATAGATTAGTATAATAATAATAATTGATAATTTATATAGCGCTGTATCCCAGTAAGGAACCGGGCTCACAGTGCTTTACATGGAGATCATAACATACATATAATAATTAAATAACCATTAATATCATAATAACAACATAAAGGACAGTACATTACACATAAGCTACGTTAATCATTAAAAACAAATGTTGTTTCATTAATTTTGTAAATACATTTTGAAAAGTTTTAAGTGCAGTCTTGAAGGACTTGGTAGTTGGAATACTACGAATGTAAAATGGTAGAGAATTCCATTGTTTGGCTGCACAAAAAGAGAATGACCTCAGTATGACAATAAGAAAATAGGACAAACTTAAAAATAATCACGACAAAAGTGAATCTTAATGGAAATATGACGATTAATATTAAAAGTTTGAACCATTATTAATATTAGGCATTTTATTTCTTTATTACATAGTTTTGTATTTAAACAAGTGGACTTAACGGTATGCTAAAGTTTCTTATTATTTAATCATTTCAATTTTATTGCAAGTTTACTGCAAATAATTATAATTACTCTTAAAATGGCTTAAAACAACAAAACTAATGACGTCATTTATAAATATGGATTCATTTAAAAAAGCAAAAAAACAAAATATAATCCAATTTGTTTTAAATTTAATTTGTTTTAACTATAAGGAATTATACATTTAGATTTAAGATAAAATAAAGTTATGGATGCTTTATGTTATCATAAATAATAAAACACATATGTTATTATTTAGGTATTGTTTAGCTAAATTTCTTGGTCTTATATTTTTGTATTTTCAATAGATTCAAGCGAAACGATTTATTATATAATATAATGTTTCCTTGTCTAAAGTTAACAATTATAATGATTATTATAATTTAATTTAGTAATTTTAAAATTTTTAGCAGTTACAATTACTATATAAATTAAGAGTATTCCTTGGTGTCAACGTCAATTTTATAGTTTTTCTAATAATTTTTTTAACTCATCGCAAACTTTGTCTTTCCGACATTCAAATATGTTTATCTGCAGATTTACAAATTGCACGCCGTTCCTGTACGGTAACGTGGGCACTAACGTTCCTTGAAAGTGTTCTGAACTTTACTTCGCTTCTTAATGAGGTATACATTTAGCTTCTTAATGAGGTATACATTTACCTTCTTAATGAGGTATACATTTACCTTCTTAATGAGGTATACATTTAGCTTCTTAATGAGGTATACATTTACCTTCTTAATGAGGTATACATTTACCTTCTTAATGAGGTATACATTTAGCTTCTTAATGAGGTATACATTTATCTACATACAAACAACCATTGAATATTTCGTTATATGAAAAAAAAACAATTTTTTACTATAAATCCTTCATGAACGAGACATAACTAAAAGAATGTTTATTTTAATACGCAGCGCAAGACCCTCCAAAAATGGTGGTTATGTGTCGTAAAACATGTTTAATATAATGCGCACCGATCAGGAATATGTTTATAAAAAGTATTGTCAATAAAATACGCACCTTATTGCGCGACAGAAAAGGTTGTTAAATATAATACGCACCGCGACACTCTATCTCAAAAAAATAACATAATACATAGAGATAAATAAAATAATCTAAAAATTTAATTACATTACATGCGATCGATCTGAAATTTTGATTATCGGTACAAAACTGCCTGCAAAATTTCAGTTCGCTAGCTTACAAGGAAGTGGGTTAAAAATCGATCCAAAGTTTTTTCGACAAGCAAGCAAACAATCAACCAAACAGACACTACGAGTTAATATAAAGGATTAAAAAATGGAATCGTCGAACTTATATTATAACAATAAATAATTTTTGTTTTTGACTGGGATATTACATTTAAATAGTCTATCCATATATATTTTTAGAATATCAAATTATTGTTATTTGTTCAAACATTTAAAATATTGTGTTACAGCAACGTTGGCCAAACCGCGGCGTGCGAGCCGTATGCGGCTCCTGTGTGTTCCCATGGCGGCTCATGTAAATTTATGAAATATATGTTACAATGAATATTGGTATATTTCCAAGCCAGGCTAATGAATCATTGTGCTTCAATGCGGCTCTCAACAATTTATTAATATTTTAAAATGGCTCTCAGTAACTACAGGTCGGGCCACCCTTGTGTTACAGCAGTGCTCTCAAAGTGGTGATCCGCGGACCGTGACGGTCCGTGGGCCATCCGTCGGCGGTCCGCAGAAGTTCTCAAAAAAAGGACCGAAAAAATTATCAGTGTAGGAAAAATATTGCACCGGTACCTGGTGCAATAGAAAAATTCCTGCCAGTCCGCCATATTAAAAAGTTTGAGAAGCACTGTGTTACAGGATTAGAAAATAATATATAAATATATATATATATATAAATTTATGTTCACTATGATTTTATACGTTTATAAACAAGAATTGTTTGTTTTCATGTTCATAATACGGTTTGATTCTTTAAAACATCTACATGATAGAGCAGTACATGAGATCCATGCTGAGTGTAGTTTGTATATTTCTATTCAAACCTAAATACGTTTATTGTTCATATTGCTATATTAATCCAAGAACAGTTTAATTTGATAAAATGGCCGTCTTCTTAAGTAGGAATCTTATCTAAAGAACTGCCTTCTTTGATATAAAATTAAGGGCATTGATAGCTATCTACTAAAGTCTTCTTACCATCTTAAATCAATATGTAAACCAGTGGTTCTCAATATTTCTGTCACGACACATTAGTGTGTCGTGAGAGATTTCCAGGTGTTTCGCGAGATTTAGTAAACAAAATAAATTTTTAGGGTTCTCTTTGCACAACTTTGTGAATCAATGGACTCCGATTACAAGTGCCTACTTTATCATGTGGAAGTTCGCTGGCCTTCAAGAGGAACAATTCTTGACAGACTTGTACATCTTAAAATAGAAGTGATTTCTTTCCTTGAAATTGATGATCACAATTTTGATTTTCAACTTCATGAAGAAACCTAGTGGTTGATGGTTCAGTTTCTTTCCAAATAATTCGATAAACTGAATTTACTAAACTTATGTCTTCAAGAACCATATGAGAACATCATTACATCTTCATCGAAGTTGAAGTCATTTAATGAGAAATTGTCATTGTGGAAAAGTAAAGTATCGAAAGTAATATTCGACTTCTTTGCAACTGTTAACAAATTTCAAAATAAGAAGAATATATGGTTAATAGGTAATGAAATTTTAAAAACTCTTAGTCAACTTCAATCGTCCAACATTATTTTACATCACTGGTCATCGAGGAATTTGCTTGGGTGATCAATCCGTTAGCAGTCAGTGAAGAAGTCAATTTGACGACTGAAGAGGAGGAGCAGCTGATCGAATTACGACATAACAAATTCTATCAAACAACGTTCACCAACACTACTTTAGAAGAATTCTGACTTGCAATCATGAAAGTCTATCCTTAAGTCAGTTATAAAGCAGTTAAAACTCTGTAGCCATTTTTATCTTATTGGTTCTGTGAATTTGTCTTTTCGGCATTAACTGAAAGCAAGTCAAAGAAACGAGAGACTCCTTACAGTTGATGATGAGTTACGCGTTTGCTTGTCAACTTTGGAGCCCTGATTATTTGTTTTCATAAGCATACAGATCCATCACACTAATATATATCACAGTAATATATATCACAGTAATATGAAAAAAATGTTACCTTTTTATAAAATAACTTATAATTATTTTTGTGTGTCGCGAAAATTCGTTACCCAAAAAGTTTGAGAAACACTGATTTTGACATGTAAAGTCTAAGTTTAAAAAGTTATAAGACCTGTATTTTCTTATAACAAATAAATAGGGAAAATCAAAGGTGACCTTTAACCCAATTTCTAAAAAAAAATGTTTCAGCCGATTATAAAAAAACGAGAGCAATGCCCGTGCGATGCTACGGGTAGGCACAATGAAAATAACTTTATTTGGATTTGAGTTTCACATTCCCCTTAATAATAAGTGTAAACGTATCAGGAAATTAGGGTAGTGATAAATCAAACCCCTTCTTTATAAAAATCACGATATGTGTGTCTAGAAAATAGAAAGTATGATGAATTTAAATATTTCCCATCAATTTTGGTATTTCTGCTTTAATAACGCACTCTTTTCTCGATATACTTTACCAGAATAACAAAGGTCCTTTAACAGTTAAAAAAATCTAATGGGCAAGGCTAAATTTCTTTTTCCATAAATCAAAAAATTAAAACAATATCTTTGATTCCTTTGGTTCTAGGGAAAAGCTCTTAAAATCACCCACTCCATTTTTTTAAGCTAAGTATGAAATTAGTTCAAGACGAATAGGATATTTTTTTTAGAATAGTAACAAAGCAATAAATTGGCAGATACTTGTTTCACTTAAATAACGGATTATTTTTCTTTGTATTTATATTCAAGCCTTTTTTCATTGTAGCTTTTTTAGCTTATAAAATGACATATAAGTTAGGGCTTAATATATAACATATATTATGTAGGCATTTGATTTTAAAAAAGAATAGTTTTTAAAAAATCAGTCTGTATACAAAATTTTATCATCGTTGTATAATATTGCTCAAATAAAATCAAGTTGTTATGTCACAATATCAGTTGCTGTTAGTGTATTTTTTGCCAGAACAGGGGTAGGCACAATTAAAAAATAACTTTATTTTGTTTTGGGTCTCAAATTTCCTTTAAAATTGAATGTAAATGCATCATGAAATTAGGGTAGTGATAAATCAAACCATGTCTTATAAAATTCACGATATGTGTGTCGAGAAAATAGAAATTATGATGAATTTAAATATTAACCATCAGTTTTGGTATGTCTGCTTTAATAACGCATGCTTTTCTCTATATAATATACTCCTACAGAATATGAAAGGTACTTAAGAGTTATAAAAATCTAATCGGCGAGGCTCAATTTATTTTCACATGAATAAAAAATAAATAAAAATATATTTCCATATGATTCCTTTGGTTCTAGGAAAATGCTCAGAAAAACACCAATACCATTGTATAGTTTAAGCATGAAATTAGTTTTAGACGAATTAGTTATTATTTGAGCCAGATAATATTTATTTGAATATGTATGCTTAGTGGAGGGTGGAAATAAGGTTTACGGGTTGCTATTTTCTTTACACACGAATATTAACATAAAAACAATGTTTGTTTTTTTATTTAAATTCCTAGAGATTGATTTTCTAATAAATTGCGTCATTTTGAAAAGACTTTCCACTCTTTTCTTCTAGTATTAACAAAGCAATAAGTTGGCAGATACTTGTTCCACTAAAATAAAGGATTACTTTTTGTTGTATTTGTATTTAAGCCTTTTTTCGTTGTAGCATTTTTTAGCTTATAAAATGACATATTTGGTAATGGTTTTAATATATAACATATATTTGTAGGCATTTGATATTAAATTAGAATAATTTAAAAAGAATTTTTTCAAGAAAGTGTATACAGCTTAATAGAAAACTGCCATTTAGTAAACAACATGATCTGCCTTTGAAATCAGTCTTTATACAAAAATGTATCCTCGTTGCATAATATTGATCAAATGAAATCAAGCTGTTATGTCTAAATATCAGTTGCTGTTAGTGTATTTTTTCGCTTGAGCACGCACTTTCTGAAGCTAGAACCTATATATGAGTCGTAATACCCGCGATATGTCTTTACACTAAATATATGTATACCTTAAAGAACCGTACAGTTTATACCTGAAGTGTGTGCCACGCAACTCATTGTTCTAGAAATGTAACTATTTTTTTTAATGAATGTTTTAGTTTTGTAAGCTGTTAAATACCTTTCTTAGCAATGATTTTTTTATGGGGAAAAGCATATTATTTATGTGAATTTTGATGCTTAAGTAAGGTGTTCATGGGGTTTATTTGTTTTAAAGAAACATTTTGAATCGCAAGGTCTGGGCTTAAAATTTAACCTGCTGATTTAGTTTAATCTATGCAAAAAGTATAAAAACAGTTGCTAAGCTATAGTGTTTATGTCATCCAGGGTTGGGCGATATTATTGACTCTTACCCCACCAATAAATGGTACATTTCAAAAGGTCATAAAGTTGTACTCAATATAAAAATAACTGTTCCACTTATTACCCACACTCATTGGTCCGTGCATATAACTCCTATATATAATCCATTTTCGTCTATAACAGTACCGATTTTTTTTTCATTCCTTCTATTTCCTTGGGGCAGTTTATGGAGCAATCGTTCCAGAAAAAAAAATCGTGTAAACTATTTAAGCACCGAAGGAAAATAAATATCCCACCTAAGAATCATTGATAAATATAGCTTACCTAGCATGTTTGACTTAATTTATGCAAAAAGAATATTAACAGTGGCTAAGCTATAGTGTTTGGTATCTGGTTTCACTCATGTGCTTTCTTTCTCTAATGCATTGAATACATTGTTAGTATTTGATTAGTATTTGATTATTTAGAACTAACTTGTAAAATGTCAAATACATTAAGTATTTAAATTAAACATATAAAAGATATAAAGAAAAGTGGTAAAATGATACTGTGTATTTGATAATAAAGAAAATAATAGAAAATAATAGTATATAAATATTGTTAAAATATTGCGCTAAAAAAACAATGACTATGGTTTGTAAACAAAAATGTTAGGTAGATTAACGTTGAACATAAATGTAGACATCTGGAGAAAGACCAAAGCAAATAAATTTTTCGAACGGCTGAATAAAATACATCTCGAAAATACATAAAGGAAACAGTGTAAAGATATAATTTGCAAACATATATTAATTCTGTAATTTTCTACAAAAAAAATATACGTATTCTTGTTAGAGGCGCAACGTTATCAGACATAAAAATAATCCGTTTCATCACATTTAGTTCACAACATAAACACACACACGCTCACTTTATTCACACACTTATACACACAAACATAAACACACAAACAGATAGTACCATTAAAAAAATCACATTTCATTGAAATAATCGCGGCTCTTTTTACTTTGTTTCCATTTTACAAATTAATATGAGCTCGAACTATTACGTCAAGTCACAATATTTTATAGCGAGAAACGCCGTCTTGTTAATCTCGACACCAAAATGTTTATTATTTAATTTTCAATAATTTATTTTATTTTCGGGAGTTACCCCACATAGAGCGAGCACCTACACTCAGACGCGCTTAGGCGCAATATATATAGGGATTTTCAATAATTTATTTTATTTTCGGGAGTTACCCCACATAGCGAGCACCCACACTCAGCGCGCTTAGGCGCAATATATATAGGGATAATAGCTGAGTTATTTTTTTAATGTTTTTGTTTTCATAAAAACCGTATTACAAACATAATGGCCGTGTCTTTTGTCGTCTTTGTTTTTACACATGTCATCATCTTGTATCTCTACGATGAAAACATTTTTAAAACTAAAAACATTTGAGAAATAGGCTAGAAAAGATCCAACTAATTACCTTTAACATTGCTGAACTAAACAATAAAATAATAAACATCTCTTCATAAATTTGTTGTTGGCTGGAACCATCATTCAAACATCCACCAACTTACACATACACATACATACGCATACATAGACACACATACACGCACACACAGACACACACAGACACACATACACACACAGACACACATACACAAACAGACACACACACAGACACACATATACAGAAACAGACACACACAGACACACATATACACACAGACACAAACAGACACACACACATATACACACATACACACACATTTAGACACATACAGACACACACACGCAAACACACACACATACATACATACAGACACACAATTACACACGTACATACAGACACACTCACACCCACATACACACACGCAGACACACACATACACACACAGACACAGACACATACACACACAAAGATGTCACTTTCTCTTTACGCTTTCATAGCCGAACGATGACATGATTATACTTTTAAATGGAACATTTATTTTGTAAAGGGAGGTAGAACATTTTGTTCAAATTTGAAATTCTAAAATGGTTTAAAATAGACACGTCAGACACAGGTAACTTAATCTAATAGAAATGACCAATTGATTTGTTAAGATTTCTTTTCATCAGTGGTTCCCAAACTTATTTGGTCTATCAAACCTTTTTCAGAAAACAAACATATTCATCAGAGACCCAACATTATCTTCAGAAATAATAAAAATAATAGCGCTTAAGCTGAAAGGTTTATGTATTAATGTATTTACATTTTTCGTACAACTTTTAAAGAAATGTAATAATTAGAGAATTGAAATCTGCAATTATGAAAATTAACTCAGAATAGAAAATCAATACAAAAAAACAAAAACAAAACAATATAAAAAAGTAAAAATTTAAAATGATCATAATTATCATAATGGACCTGGTATTCTGATATCAAATCTAGTAATCTCTGGCTCTATTTTCGTCAGCTATAATCTGAAATCACTGCAATCAAGAATTTGAAATGTTTTTGTTAGTTTTTAATTTTATTTTTTACATACACTGTATACATTTTCCGCTAAAATTATCATGGAAAAGAAATTAAGTATTTTGAGTTACATCCCGTATTTCAGGATAAGGTGAAGGAATCTATTATTATGGCAGCCACAATTGTTAGAAGCCACTTTTGACATTTAAATTATTATTTGTTTTTATTTCCATCAGTTCTTCTTGTGGGTTTGGATATTAATCTGTGTTTGCACTTGAAAATACAATCGGGTGTTTTCATCATCAAAATAGTTTCAAATCCTTGATTAAAATCTGAATTGAAAGCACCCAACTAATTACAATAAGAAAGTATGTCTTTATATCATGTTTCTGCTCTTGATATTAGCTGAATTAATTCCCAAAAATTTCTTATGTATTTTCGTCTCACTAGCAGAAATGACAGATTTTAAAAGAAAATTAAATTCATCAACTGATGAAGATACATTTAAATAAATTTTGAGACAATTTCGTCAGTTAAGACATGTATCTTTTGGATTGCATTACATTTGATCGTTAAGAATCATTTATAGCCCTCAAGAAATGGAACACTGAGTTAAATAGTTTATAAAACATTTCTAAACAGACAACAGACGAACTTTTGTATGAAGCTGCAAACGATTAAATCCTTCATCCTCTTCAATACAAAACTGTGTAAATAACATGTCAGTCAATGATTTACTTTTTTTATTATGTAGATAGATTTTAATTACATATTTTATTGACTTATGTTGGCATGCTTTTAAATGTGTAGCAACTAGATGTTGACTATGGGTGATACAGGGTACTTTGAATACTTTCAGCGTCTCAATTTTTAATAGTAAAAAATAAACCCTTGTTGCGCCCTACCATCGCTGGAGCATCATCTGTGACTATTGATACGATATTACTTAGATGATTTTATTTATTTTAAAAAAACACCTCATCCAATAAATTAAATATTGATTCTCTTTTAGTATTCAGTTTTTTTTTAAATTGGTCCAATAAATATTCTTTGGTTTTTGTTTCTTCCTTTGTTAACAACACGTATGCTAAAAGTATTCTCCAATTTCCTGGCTAAGATTACTGATCTAACTAAATAGAAAATGAGATGTTATTAAATAGCTACACCATGAATCTGCAACATCTTTAGCAATTTCTTTAATTCTTCTTTGCAGGGCATTTTTTCCTGAACCACATTTTCTTGATAATATCAGATGCATGCTTGTGTATCTCAGTGCGTATTAATTCACTTACAGCCAGTATAATTAGTTCTCTACCAATAGTATTAGGCTATTTACGATTTGACAATCATTAACGGTATTTCGAATGAAGCCAGCAAGCCATAACCATCTTGTGTGGTTTTGATTGAAAAGATTATTGTGAAAGTGAGTTGTTTCAATTTTTTTTTATCTTTTAGATTTTGAAAAGAGAATAAAATCATTTTTTAAATTTTTTATCACTTAAAATTTAGTCAAATGTTCTTGTAGCATGGAATGCTTTATAGCTTCGCGAATACATAAATATAATTTTCTAAATACTTTCTTCTTTATTTGATGCTATTACCACCTCTTTAAAGTTATTCTCCGCCCCCCCCCACACTTTTAAACTGCGTCACCGCACCCCATGGATTGCTGCAGAGCCCACCAATGTGCTAAGCTGTAAACGAACAAAACGAAATAGCCACAAGAAATGGTTTATATCTAGCTCCGTCTATACCAGTGATAGTAAAACCTAGCAATTCATAGAAATGTTATCCCTTATTAAAGGGATCGAAGACAAGTGGCATGCCACTTATATAGACACATTTCCCAGAAAATGCTTAGTGACAAACATTTTCATCAATTAGGCAAAGCAATACATGACCGTAAATGCATTAAATTTATAGTTGTCTTAATTTTAGGTAACTAGTTTTCGAAAATTCTATTTTCCTTTTAATCAAAAAATGTATATATCTCATTTATGTACCTGCAATACAAAGTGTAAGCGATACAAATAAGAAATACTATGTCGTATAGCCTTATAGATTGCAATTTAATCGATTTAAAGAAAAAAATATTATGTTCTTCTCATTAATACGGCCGCTCAATTAAGTTGTCTCAATTACAATATCATATTAAATAAGTTTATAGCGATGCTTTTTAGTGCGGCGTGCAGTTTCAGTTTACGTCAGATATTACAATTGATCATATTTTAATTTGTACATTTTACCTTAAATATTTTATGTGACTTCAAACTTGGGTCAATGATTTCATGTCTATTTAAATATGCTGAATGGATTTGTTCAAATTTATTATTGAATTTACTGGCTACACAACAATAACAATAAGCAACAATATCAAACTAAAATACAACACTAGGAAATCATTAAAATCTAACAAACTGACAGACAAGACTTACAATCAAACAACTCTTACAAGCAGACAATACTAACAAACAGACAATATTTTCTAAGAGATAATTCTAACATGTTAGGGGTCTGTAGATAAGCCCCATCTTTTGAGCTTTAAAATACTAAAAAAATGTCAAAAAATGAATCGAAAAGAATTATTCTATTTTAAGTCAAAACAAAAAGAAATATCCATATTTTAGGAGGAAATTATTTGATACAATTCTAAAATTTATAGTCGAATATAATGGTTATAACTATTACAGGCTTAACGACCATGTCTATTTTAGATATAATGATATATCGGACAGTATGCAATAAAAATATTGCAGCATTTGACATTCAAAAATGCGTCAGATATACTTAGTTTTCAAATTCAATACATGCCTCATTATTGAATTGAAGTTCTACACGTGCCTCGTCCAACCCTTGAGGCTCATTTGGTACATCGGCAATGTCACTTTGAAATTGATCTGAAATCCAACTGACATTTTACGAATTATAAACTGAAATGCAAACTGTTAACCACTCTTTGAGCTTGGTAGGATGTCTGATAACTGTAGCCTTGATATCGTCAAAACTTATATTTACACCATCTTTGAGCTTGTTAAGATGTCTGATAACTGTAGCCTTGATATCGTCAAAACTTATATTTACACCATCTTTGACCTTGTAAGATGTCTGCTAACTGTAGCCTTGATATCGTCAAAACTTATATTTACACCATCTTTGAGCTTGGTAAGATGTCTGATAACTGTTGCCTTGATATCGTCAAAACTTATATTTACTACATCTTTGAGCTTGGTAAGATGTCTGATAACTGTAGCCTTGATATCGTCAAAACTTATATTTACACCATCTCCCCCATACAAGGCCAACTTTGAAAAGGCTGCTAACTTGTTTCCTTCTACTTTTTGTTTAAAATATGAAAGCTTTTATCTAAATATTAAATCATTTCTTTGGCTAAAGCTTTATTGGTATTTTTTCCCCTGCAATTCTTTGTTCAACTCATTCACATGCACAACAATATTAGCTAAGTATGTGAGATGGCCGACCCAACAATAGTTCGTAAACTTCGCTACCACAGCATGCTTTAGACCAGTCAGAAATGTCTTAAGTTTCGCTTTCAGAGCCCACATACTTCAGAACCTTGCCAAGTAAAAGCCACCGCTGCTCTGTGTGAGAGTGAGACTGTAAATTTATCCTTACCATCTTTCCATATCACGAAACACTCGGGTTGGCAGTGCATGTTCTTCAATGAAATCTACCATCTGGATAATATGCAAGACGACCTGCAGTTCAGGTTCTAAATATTTTCTCAAACAGAGTGTGACGATGGATCATACAGTGATTAACTTCAATTTTGGGATTCCTCTCTCATATAAAATCCGAAAAACAACGTACACTACCATTCATAGATGGAGCCCCTTCAACAGAAACAGCCATACAGTCATCAGTAAATTAACCTTATCAAAGTATTCATTAACTATATTACATACATCAATTGCTTGTCATCGCAATTCCAGAGGACAAAAAACAACCTTTGTTTTAAAAACATTGTAAGAAAAAACCACTTCTTAATGACTAATATTCACATTTAATGAAATGGTGTAATATTAAATTTGCTTGATATTAAAAGGCACGTTAGCTCAGTTTTTAAGTATATGAATTTGCATTGTTACAAAGAGGATATCTAACGCAATTAAGTCATGTTGATTAAGAATTTTGTCATTCATGTCAATATAAATGAAAGTCGAAAAGAGTTTGTTGTTTTTGTATAATACGTAGAAAAAAAATTTAAATAAACATCAAATTTATGAAATGCCCTTTTTCGGGAAGGAAAACTGTTTAATAGTGGCTTATGTTTCGAGTACATATACACATATAATGGCTTATGTTCGAGTACATATACACATATAGTGGCTTATGTTCCAAGTACATATACACATATAGTGGCTTATGTTTCGAGTACATATACACATATAGTGGCTTATGTTCCAAGTACATATACACATATAGTGGCTTATGTTCCAAGTACATATGCACATATAGTGGCTTATGTTCCAAGTACATATACACATATAGTGGCTTATGTTCCAAGTACATATACACATATAGTGGCTTATGTTCCAAGTACATATACACATATAGTGGCTTATGTTCCAAGTACATATACACATATAGTGGCTTATGTTTCAAGTACATATACACATATAGTGGCTTATGTTCCAAGTACATATACACATATAGTGGCTTATGTTCCAAGTACATATACACATATAGTGGCTTATGTTCCAAGTACATATACACATATAGTGGCTTATGTTCCAAGTACATATACACATATAGTGGCTTATGTTCCAAGTACATATACACATAAAGTGGCTTATGTTCCAAGTACATATACACATGACTTATTTTGAATATATTTAGTGTATTTAATAAGTCACTAATAACTCCATTACCCTCATGAATTTACTTTTTATCCCAAAGTGGTTAATTTACCCCTGTTCACCAAGCCCTGCTCTACAGCTTTCAATGTTTTAATTGTGTGTGTGTGTATGCGTGTGTCTGGGTGTGTTTGTGTGTATGTGTGTCTTTTTATGTGTACATTTTAGACGAAAAAGCAGTAACAGAAACTCAAATTACGTTCAATATGTTATACAGCATTTGAAAATTTATATGAATTTAAAGTGCGGTTGACAACTTTTAAAGATTATAAACTATAGCGTATCTTTATTAACATTTTTTTTTAATAATAAAAGAAAGAAATATTCAAAACAAATTAATACCATCTTTTACTGGTAGCGTTTACATAAGTTACATCAAAAAGGAAAGATTCGTTAATTTTTTAGATATTTAAGTGAACGTTTAAAATGTTGTGTACGTTATCTTTAGAAAGAGTTGTTTGAAAAGAATAATTATAAGTGTAGCCGTCTCAAAACACATAACACAGGCCAAACGTTAAAACGTAAATCAGGCAGTCCTCTAAACAATCCGTTGCGTAACTAGGGTTGGTGTCATGCTGTATGTTAAATTCATAGTAATTTTCCTTTCTCCACAACTAATTTTCCCTCCATGAACAAGTTTTTAACTATCTGGCAAGTGTCCCTTTCCGCCTTATGGTTGCAGATGTTAAGATTAAATAGAAAAGGATGACTCCAGATTATATAGATACTTTTAACAAACTAAATTGTTTGTTGTCTTTTTTCTACTTTGTCTTCTAATTGTAGTTATCATGTTATTATTGTTATAGTTCTTTGTTGAAATCTCAGCCAATGAGGTTTAGTAGTCATTAACCAATTTATGTGTGACCTATAATTCAGTCTACAAGAAACTTAAAGAAAGATGGTTTTTTTTAGAAGCAGCTTTCTCTTGACGGCTGATTTAAAAAGAAATAGCTTACGTTTTTTCACAAATAATTACAAAGATACATTTTTAAAAAATGTTTGGTATACCTTTTAATTTATCAACTTTATCTTGTCTATTTTAAGAGAAGCTTACATTTTTATGAAGAAATTTTTTAAAAAAAAATATTTAAGAAAATTGAAAAAAAAATTGAAAAAACACAAAAATGAAAAAAGAAAATTTAACAATTTTTTTACACATATTTATGACAACGACTGGTTTTGTGTTCAGCCTTGGATGCTTTGAAAAGCTCTGTTTGAAGATGTAATTTTATAAACACTAACACTACAACTATTTTGCTTTCCTTTAAATGTATTTTCAGTTACAGAAGTTTATATATCTTGTGTTTCTTTCTTTTTCAATTAGGTTGCCATTTACAAGATAAAAGAAAATGGCAGCAGCACACCCAGTAAAGGAAAAGTAACAACAGAGGCCTTAGAAGAAAAGTTGCTAGCTTAATAAGGGATCTCTCGGACTTTGAATGGACACAAAGATGAATGTTTATACTGTTATGCCCTGAATGGATTTAATGAAAGAAATATTAATTTTTAAAATACTTATCTCATTTATTTGCTTACAGTTTGTATTACTATTTAGGATCTAACATTAAGACAATGGCTATATCAATGGGGGTGGGGGTGCCCTAAATGCGCGGTGCTGGTGGTTGTCGTTTTTTTAAAAATAACGTTAAGTTCAAGTTAACGGTGCCCTAAAACTTTATATAGGTATTTACAATCTGAATGGAGGGCATCCAAGTGCTCACAATAAGGAAGTTTGTCTTCATCTCTTTTCAAGCTCTTGATACATTTGTCAACTGGCTGAATTCATTTTATCCAAAATTATTTTGTGCCGAATAAGTTTTATCACAAATGCAGCAAACACATTTTATTATTATGAAATTCATCTCATTATTTTGAAGCTAAAAAATTCCTCTAACTCTTATTAAAGTTTTGAAACAAATCAGTCAGTTAAGCGAAGTTACTTTTCATTAAGATTGACTTGGAAAGTACAGCAAGTCTTTTCTTTTTTCAAGACCTCCAGCACCGATTTAAACATCTTATAACATCAACGAGTTTCTGCATCAAGCAGCTTGAAATAAGCTTTTCATTGTCTTTACTACAAAGCTGTTTAAATTTTCGTCATAGTGATTTGCTTCTGATTTCGTTTGATATCTTTAATTACATTTTGTAAGGACTTATGTAGGCTTGCACTTAATTTTTTGCCAACCAGATGTGACGATGGATGATACAGTGTACTGTGTATGTTGACGATGGATGATACAGTGTACTGTGTATGTTTACGATGGATGATACAATTTACTGTGTATGTTGACGATGGATTATACAGTGCACTGTGTATGTTAACGATGGATGATACATTGTACTGTGTATGTTGACAATGAATGATACAGTGTACTGTACATGCTTTCGGCACTAACGTTTATAAATATGAAAGAACAACCCTATAGCGCCCTACAATCGCTGGAATACCGTCTGTGGCTACTGATGAGATATTACTCATAGGTATTTTTTTTCTAAAAAAAAACGAACTGATCAAATGCATTAGATGTTGATATTTTTACACGCTTTTATTTAGGTCACAATGTTTGTATGTTGTATCCATCCACCCTTCCTTCCATCCTTCCTTCAAAACTTGAAACGTAAAATTATACCACTTCTGATGGTCCTAGAGATCTAATTTTGTTACCATAGATAGATCTTGGATGACAATGCACTGTATCAAAATTTCAGATCGATCGAATGTACCGTATTGAAATTATTGCACTTTTACTTTTTAGTTTTTGTCTACATAAAATATTATCACTTGTGTCAATGAACCATGCCTCAATTCGCCCTAGAGGGATACGATTATTATAACTTTTAAAAAGTAATATCAACATCAAGTCTTGCTGGCCGAAATTTAAGCGTGATCGATTGCCGACATGGGGGTACGAGGTTCAATTTTCAGTTAGGGGAAAATGTTGTTTTTTTGTAATATACATATTTAGTGCAATTTCTATATGTAAATAAAAGCGTGTCCTTTTTTAAAAAAAGATTTTTTTACATTTAACTTATTAAGTATCATTTTGCAAATCTTTAGCAAATAACCATTTTATTAATTTTTTTGTCCTTTGTGAGCCGCACGTATGCTAAACATAAATTTTCATTTCCTGGGAAAATTGAGTAGAAAACTGAAATGAATTTCAATTACACACAATAAATCTTCAACATATTGAGCCAATTCATTAATTCTTCTTTTCATTGTACTATTGCTTCACGAATTTTTTTTATAATATCAGATGCTGGCTTGTGTAGCACAGTTCATATTACTTTACCTGTAACTGGTATAATAAGTTCTCCACGAATAGTATGAGGTTTTTCCCGATTTTGAAATCATTAACGAAATATTGTAAGAAAAAGCAAGAGATGGCCATCTTGTGGGGTTGCGGTTGAAAATATTTTTGTTCAAGGCGGTTGTTTGAAAATTTAGCTTGAACATATGCGTACATATCAAATTGAACTAGTGACAAGATATTGTTTGAAACGAACCAAGTCTAAACTGGTTGTAGAAGAATCCACTCAATTCATTAATATTATATCTCTTATTAAAGAGATCGAAGTAAAGTGGCTTGCCACTTGGTTAAATATATCGGTTCACATCGGGAGACGGTTTGTTGTGCTACCCATTAGGATAAACAATAATTGATAGTAGTTGTAAAATAAATATACTTTTCTGAATTTAAAATAACTAAGATATTAACAATTTATTTTTCCTTTGAATTAAAAATTTCTATTGATAATATTTTATACCATCAATACGAAATGTAAGCAATACAAATAAATAATACTATGACGCATAGACGTGTAAATTGATATTTAACCGAAGTTAAAGAAAATAATATGATATTTTTTTTAAAATCTTGTCACTTAACTTAAGTTGTGTTAATTACAACCTCATATTAAGTATGTCGATAGAAGTGCTTTTAAGTGCGTCGTTCATAAAAAAAAATGCATTGCTTGTCAAATGTAATAATTTAAAGTCTTTTAGTTTGCTAATTTTTCCTTTTATGTATATGTGAGTTCAAACTTAGGTCAATGATGTTGTTTACATTTAAATATGCTGAACGGGTTCAACCTAATGTATTATATAATTTACTGGCAAAACAACAATAACAATCATTAAACACAATCAAACAAACTGACAGACACCCTTACAATTAAACAATTCTTAAGGGCAGACCGACAACACTAATAAACATACTAGTTTTAGATACAGACAATACTAGCACTCAGTTTTCTCTTACATTTAGGCAACACAAACAAACAGACAACTTTTACATACATACAATACTTGCACTCAGTTTTCTCTTACATTTAGGAAAAATAGACCACTGTCAGAAAAACAACCTTAAAAATTATACAAATCTTTTAAACAGACAACACTAACAATAGGACAACATTTAAAAGTGACAGACAACATTAAACATCAGACAACTTTAACAGACACACAATAATATCAATCAGACAACTGTTAGAGACATACAACACTAACTTATCCATTGATAACAGAAAGTGATAAACCCAATTCCCCAACTTTTTACATTGAACAAAAAAGTTGTCTTGTAATGAACGCATTGAGCAAAATATGTCAATATTTTATTTAATTAAGACTATGAGGATTGAATGACAAAATTATATACAAGGACTCCTCGGGCTACGCCGGTCCCGACTTACTCTGATTCGTTGTTCCAAAAGCGCCCCAATAAAAGTATTTTTTAAAAATGTCTCGCTTCATTCCGTCTTTTTAAAATCTTTTATTTTTCTTTTGGGTTTTTCATGTGATAAGGAATTGTTCATTTTATGTAGTACTGTATGTAGATTACTTTACTATACATTGTATTATTTATTTATGTTTTAGGGAGAGAGACACCGGCTCACTCAGTCTCAGTACATACGCCATTTTGGTTGTTTAAACCGTCTCTACTACAGTAAGAAATTACTATATATTTTTAAATACCTATTATGTCATTAACTGTTACATTTGTTTATTGCACTGTACATTATATAGCACATAAGAGTATATATTATTAGGGCTGTTAACGATTAATTTAAATTTAATCCTTATTTTGATAAATTAACGATTAATTAATGGTTAATTTCGATAAAAGCCAAAAATTGAAAATGATTGTGTCATAAGTAACTTTTATTAAAATATTTGTCGAAAATCGAAATAACACCGGAATATCTCCTTAATATAACATCTTTTAACCAAAAGCAAAACGCAAAAGGACAAGTTTATTGACAATGATGAGCGGGTCTTATTGACAATGATGAGTGGGTCTTATTGACAATGATGAGTGGGTCTTATTGACAATGATGAGTGGGTCTTATTGACAATGATGAGTGGGTCTTATTGACAATGATGAGCGGGTCTTATTGACAATGATGAGTGGGTCTTATTGACAATGATGAGTGGGTCTTATTGACAATGATGAGCGGGTCTTATTGACAATGATGAGCGGGTCTTATTGACAATGATGAGCGGGTCTTATTGACAATGATGAGCGGGTCTTATTGACAATGATGAGCGGGTCTTATTGACAATGATGAGCGGGTCTTATTGACAATGATGAGCGGGTCTTATTGACAATGATGAGCGGGTCTTATTGACAATGATGAGCGGGTCTTATTGACAATGATGAGCGGGTCTTATTGACAATGATGAGCGGGTCTTATTGACAATGATGAGCGGGTCTTATTGACAATGATGAGCGGGTCTTATTGACAATGATGAGCGGGTCTTATTGACAATGATGAGCGGGTCTTATTGACAATGATGAGCGGGTCTTATTGACAATGATGAGCGGGTCTTATTGACAATGATGAGCGGGTCTTATTGACAATGATGAGCGGGTCTTATTGACAATGATGAGCGGGTCTTATTGACAATGATGAGCGGGTCTTATTGACAATGATGAGCGGGTCTTATTGACAATGATGAGCGGGTCTTATTGACAATGATGAGTGGGTCTTATTGACAATGATGAGTGGGTCTTATTGACAATGATGAGTGGGTCTTATTGACAATGATGAGTGGGTCTTATTGACAATGATGAGTGGGTCTTATTGACAATGATGAGTGGGTCTTATTGACAATGATGAGTGGGTCTTATTGACAATGATGAGTGGGTCTTATTGACAATGATGAGTGGGTCTTATTGACAATGATGAGTGGGTCTTATTGACAATGATGAGTGGGTCTTATTGACAATGATGAGCGGGTCTTATTGACAATGATGAGCGGGTCTTATTGACAATGATGAGCGGGTCTTATTGACAATGATGAGTGGGTCTTATTGACAATGATGAGTGGGTCTTATTGACAATGATGAGTGGGTCTTATTGACAATGATGAGCGGGTCTTATTGACAATATAACCTGCTGAAATAAACAGCCGCTCACATAGCTTTACATTGTGTCAGCTGAGGTTTCTGATAGTGTAGTGGATGTTTGGTTTGCTGGTGATATCTAAGCGAAGTGTTAGAACCATGGTAGCAATGTTCTCTTTAAGCAGCACGGCTGCGCAGATATTTAAACGACGCCATGCAGGAGTTTAGAATCACCGCACAGCAACTTTTGTAAAATATTGCACAAAAAATGGAGGCTGTGCAACTTTTTTTAAAGACTTTGCCCACGAACCAACGAAGCTTCGACTAAGAGGGAACATTGCATGGTAGGCAAACGATTTCTCTCAATGGACACAATAACCTTTATCAAAATTTTGAACATTCACATCAGGCAATAGTTTAAAACCAAAATGTTCGTGTAATCGTCTGAAAATTAGTTTATATTTATCGGCCGAAATATTTTACTTTTTGACTTCCAGTACATTTGTAAGTGGTGGGTCGATTAATCGTTTTTATATAGCTCATATAAACAAAAAACGACATTTAGATGTCAAGTTCAAAACACCTGTTTATTTCAATCAATTTCATAGTGAATATATATCTATATTTCTCAAGATATTTAATAATTGAATGGAGAATAAAATCTTAAACGTTTGTGGAAAGACATTTTGGGCCCCCAGTCACGATGAAATAGACATTAGGAAATTAGTGCCCTATAGTATTTAAATATTGGCTACCAAGTTGTTATACACGAAGTTTGGTTAAGATCCATCAATTTACCTAATAGCTAACGCTTAAAGTAATTTTTATATAGCTCTTAAAAGAAAAAAAATCATACTATGGGCCCCCGGCGCCCCATAAGTGTTAAATATTGCAAAAAAAGTTGCCAGTTACCATCCCAGGAGCGTACTCAAAAGTCTCCAAAAGTTTCATGGCAATCGGATGAATGGTTTAGTCAGCTATAAATCATAGCAAATCATTTCCCTTGTATCCCTTATGGTAGTGAGCGAAATCAAGTTCAATGCAACTTGAATAAGATAAAATTGTGTTTTATTTTTAAAACTCCAACACTGAAACAAACGCGCCCTTCAAAAATTAGATAATTATATAAATAAGAATAAAATGAAGTATTACTTTGTTTTACTAATTATAAAATGCAGATATTAAAAACGTGGTTAACCCTTCTAAATCTAATTTTATTTCCTAAATTTAAGTTAGACAAACTGTACATTATATGTTGTACAAAAAGTTAGTACAATGATTTATTCCATATTACTTTACTTTTAAAAGTGATTTGTCTTTAATGAAAATATTGTTATTCATCTGGGAAGATAATTTTTCTCATTTATATGGGCACATTAAATATATTCGTACTGGTTCTCATTTATATGGGCACATTAAATATATTCGTACTGGTTCTTAATGGTGACCGCTTGTATCGCAAGCCGACAGACTTCCACAAGACCACACGAGTTTGACGAAAGAAGTAAATTTTAAAAAATATATATAATATTAATTAATATTTTCTCTTATTGAGCCTATAAAGTCAGGTTTTTAGATTACTAAGACTATCGGTTCCGAATAGCCATTAGATTTATAGATAATATTTAATTAACTTATTTAATGTATGATATTTTCAGGAATTCGTGTAAACATTTGTCAACCTTTATTATACAATATACTAAATTTGGGGGCCCCTAAATCATCGGGGACCCCTTGCTTCAACCCGTTCAGCCTCAACCCCCCCCCCTCTTTTAATCCGCCAAAGGTTTAAGTGTAAGTTTGACTTTGTTTATGATCGTATTTCATTTTGTCTGTGAGTGTATTAGTGGTGGTCATTATGTTTAAAATAATTATTGATTTCCTGGACACATCTAATATACTGCATAAGTAAAGGAATGTATAGGAAAGCGTCTTTTGTTGACATTTGTTTGATGTTAACACGCTTTAAAATTTGATCAGGTCAACTCAGTGATGCACTTTAGTTAAATGAAATTACCGTGTTGAAATGTACGTCTTTATTTTTCGATAAAGAAAATTGAAAGTTTGTATAAGAATTTTGTTTTTCACTTATATAAACATGTGCAAATCTATTACGATAAAGGTGTTATATGTGTATGACTATATAATACTTTTTTATAAACGTCCATTCGATGTTAAGATGCATATGTAAAGTTTTTGTGAACTTTATTTTGACTTCTGGCTTGTTCTTAAAAGCAAACAAAATTTATATTTACAAAAATAAATAAAGAGATCGACCCTTGGACATAAACATTAAACCCCACAACGCGGCACGAAGTTTTAGAGCTACCTAAGTGATGTAATATTACTAAACCAATATGTTGTCATATACTTTGAATGATTCATCACATTTATAAGTTCTTCCATGTTTTGACATATTGCATTCACTTATAAGCTGATATATGTCATATATTTCTACTGGAATGTTGTCATATAATTCTACTGCAATGTTGTCATATATTTCTACTGGAATGTTGTCATATATTTCTACTGGAATGTTGTCATATATTTCTACTGGAATGTTGTCATATATGTCTACTTGAATGTTGTCATATATTTCTACTGGAAAGTTGTCATATATTTCTACTGGAATGTTGTCATATATTTCTACTGGAATGTTGTCATATATTTCTACTGGAATGTTGTCATATATTTCTACTGGAATGTTGTCATATATTTCTACTGTGTCATATATTTCTACTGGAATGTTGTCATATATTTCTACTGGAATGTTGTCATATATTTCTACTGGAATGTTGTCATATATTTCTACTGGAATGTTGTCATATATGTCTACTGGAATGTTGTCATATATTTCTACTGGAATGTTGTCATATATGTCTACTGGAATGTTGTCATATATTTCTACTGGAATGTCGTCATATATGTCTACTGGAATGTTGTCATATATTTCTACTGGAATGTCGTCATATATTTCTACTGGAATGTTGTCATATATGTCTACTGGAATGTTGTCAGATATTTCTACTGGAATGTTGTCATATATTTCTACTGGAATGTTGTCAGATATTTCTACTGGAATGTTGTCATATAATTCTACTGGAATGTTGTCATATAATTCTACTGGAATGTTGTCACATATTTCTACTGGAATGTTGTCAGATATTTCTACTGGAATGTTGTCATATATTTCTACTGGAATGTTGTCATATAGTTCTACTGGAATGTTGTCATATAATTCTACTGGAATGTTGTCACATATTTCTACTGGAATGTTGTCATATATTTCTACTGGAATGTTGTCATATAATTCTACTGGAATGTTGTCATATAATTCTACTGGAATGTTGTCATATATTTCTACTGGAATGTTGTCATATATTTCTACTGGAATGTTGTCATATATTTCTACTGGAATGTCGTCATATATTTCTACTGGAATGTTGTCATATATTTCTACTGGAATGTTGTCATATATTTCTACTGGAATGTTGTCATATATTTCTACTGGAATGTTGTCATATATTTCTACTGGAATGTTGTCATATATTTCTACTGGAATGTTGTCACATATTTCTACTGGAATGTTGTCATATATTTCTACTCAAATGTTGTCATCCCCTGTTGACTTAACATAGTTCATTTCTTTATAGCATTTTCAACTTTCTCTTCTTTTTATATTTTGGCACCTATAGCACACTATCTTTAGAATTGTTTCCCTCTTTCGTCATAAACAAACTATGTGTTGTGTATTCTTGTTTGTTTATTTTCTTTTTACGTGAATACTAACATAGAAAACATATCTCAAAAATAATTCTCAGAGTTTAATAATTTCATTGACATTTATTCAATTCACATACACTGAGCTTACCTCGAAATTTTCTTCCTGTAATGGCCAAACACATATTTGTAGATACACATGTAAATAAAATAAAACATTATTTTTACTTTGTATTAATAAGGAACCGTAAATTGTATTTTTATAGCTTATAAAATTAAATTCTTATGTTAGTCTAAATATTGAAGATAAATAACAGAGATTCAGATTTGAAATCAGGATGATTAAAGTTACAATGTTCTAAGATCGTTATATACTGTAGTTTAAATGAATAATACTTTTTAGTAGGGCTGTTATCGATTGATTTCAAATTAATCGTTAACTTTTGAAAAATTATCGTTTAATAAATCGTTGATTTCGATTAAAGCCGATTTTGAAATTAATGGGGTCATAAGTAACATTTATTAAACGTACTTGTCGAAAATCGAAATGACACTTGAATGTCTTCTTTATATGACATCTTTTAACCAACAACGCAAACAGACACGTGTATTGACATTACTTGGCTCAAGTTATGAGCGGGTCTTATTGACAATATTACCAGCTGAGCTGAACAATCGTTTACATAGCTTTATATTGTCTCAGCTGAAGTTTCTGATACTGTAGTGGATGTTTGGTTTGCAGGTGATATGTAAGCGAAGTGTTAGAACTATTGTAGCAATGTTCCCTTTAAGCAGCGCCGCTGCGCAGATATTTTAACGACGCCACGCAGGAGTTTAGAATTACCGCGCAAAAAATCTGTAAAATTGTGCACAAAAAATGGACGTTGTGCAACTTTGCTAACGAGTTTTTTTTAAAACTTTGCACACGAAACAACGAGCTTATACTTAGAGGGAACATTGCATTGTAGGCAAACGATTTCTCTCAATGGAAGCAACCTTCATCAACATTTTGAACAATCACCTAAGTGAATAGTTTAAAACAAAAATGTTTGTGTAATCGTCCGGAAATTAGTTTATATTTAGCGGCCGTAATATTTTACTTTTGGACTTCCAGTGCATTTATAAGTGGTGGGTCGATTAATCGTTAAAAAAATTTAATATTTAATATTTTTTACCGATTAATCGAGAAATAAATCGTTAATTTCCGCAGCCCTCCTTATTAGTAAATGGCATTATCTACCATAAAAACAATCTTTAAGTTGACTTTTTTATATCAGTCTTTAGACAGATTCATAAATATCGCTGTATAAAAACAAGGAGTTGTTTCCATTTTTTGAAATTCGGCAGCAGCCGCATTTGCCCTATTTATGAAATGAGATCCGGCCGCAGCCGGATTTACAAAAAAGACAAATAACGTACTAAATCACTTGATTTAGGTGAGTGGATTCACTCGACTGTTTATTACTGCAGTTTATATATAATATAAAAGCCCAAGTCACTCACTGGCTGGATGTGGAACGCTGAGGAACGATGTACAACAGTCTATAGAAGTTGAAACATCGTGTGGTGATTAGCGCTGTAAACATTTTTATATGACGTCATTGTTTGATCTTATATTTAATACAAGGCGCGCAAAAAGGTGTGCAAAATATTTATCAATTAAAGACGTGCTGTAAAAAAATATTATATGACGTCATTGCTTTAGCTTATATCTTAATTTGGAAAAGGGAACAATGTAAAAATAGGATTTGATGATTTATAATTATAAAATACTTTGTGTACATTTCAGGAAGTTTAATATTTCGTATTTATCAAACAAGGATAATTTACTTGGTGTTTTGACAAAAAAGGGCGCCGTAGGCGCCCTAAAGCCGGTGTGGGCGCCTTAGGCGCCCTACAACCCCTAGTCAATATATACATGCCAATGATGACATATACTCAAATTAAATCTTTTTTTAATGTAAAATAATTACATTAGAATAAGTCATATAAAGTTTTCAAACTGTTCTAGATTAAACAATACATAACCGCGTGCCGAAGGAACGACAGCTTGCGGAGTGCATTCACGCATGTGGCACTAACCGTGAGTTCGTTGTGCGGGGCAACGTTCGCTCTGTGAATCGAGGATGTTCGCAGCAGCATTCTTTGTATGATTCATTCGTTGCGCGACCTGTTCGTTAAGCCGGGTAAATCTGTATTTACAAAATTTACTACGCAGAAATTCTTAACTGCTGCGTGGTTTCGGTCAGTTATATGTGCAGTCGTGCAGCTTAAAAAAAAATTGTGCAGCGTGATGTTCCATTTTGACTCATAAATGACGTCACGCTCTTAGGATGGAGGAGGGTCACACATTTGTGATGTGTTACGAGTGGGAGGGTTTGTTGTTGTTATTAAACAATGTGACGTAACATCAAAGCACGTAACTTTAAATAAACGTTCAAATAAACGTTAATTGCTTACACTTTATTTCATGATGTTTTAAATGGCTCCTCGTGTGTTACGATATTAGAGTGCAGCCTTGCACTTAGCTAAATAAATACTTAAATGACAATAAACTGATTTGAAAATGATCATTTCAAATAACAAATATGGCTTATATTGAGGTGAGGGGAGGGCGAAATCTTATTACGTCATTCTTGAAGGGGAGGCTAACTTTATGTGAAGACTTGTACCTGATTCAGCAAAAATAATATATTTATATCAATCATTGGCCTCAGTCTTACACAAATGATTCTTACTCTTATTTTTAATCCTTTTTCTTGTTTCAAATATTATATCACTACATTTCAATTAATCTTCTCTTTTCGGGCAGACTATGAAGCAATCATTTCATAACATTTGTGTGCACTATTGAAGCACCTAAGCTGCGCTTTACTTTATACAGCTGTTTTACACTGTATTTTTAACATATTTCTGTAGCGTAGATGTTTGAAGGAAAATTGCTATATTTGTTTCCATTAACGGGTAAGAATTTAGCGATGTTTAATTTAGATCTACAGCAATGGCCTTGTAGGATATACATCTTCAGAAATGACCATGCATGATATAAATCTACAGAAAATACCATGCATGATATACATCTTCAGAAATGACCATGTGTGATATACTTCTGTAGAAAATGCAAATATATGTCCAACCTTATTCAATTGAATATAAATTTAATTTATTTATCATTATTAGTTATTTTATTTTTTACAGGTTTAATAACATAAAAACCAAAGTGTAGAGTTTTTTTATGATATATTTTAAAACAACAGAAGAATTCCACCAATTGGTGGATTTGTTCAAACCATGACATATATTGGTACACAAAGATTTGTTCAAACCATGACATATATTGGTACACAAAGATTTGTTCAAACCATGCCATGTATTGGTACACAAAGATTTTAGTTGTTTAAAAGAGATGAAAATACATTGTGGTTTTATTACATAACATTTTATAAATTAATGTAAGAAGAAAACTAAATACAAAGGGAAGTTATTAATCTGATCTTATATAATTTATATTTTAAAAAAGAAAATTTTTAACCATATAAATTTATAAATACGCACACATTGGGTCGGTAAATAAGAAAACAAACACTTTTGGACTGTATTACATTGACGTGTATAAATATTTTTTCCCGTCAGAGCTGAACCACAAAACACCGGTGCTGATGAATTTAATATGAAGCTTTACTTGAAATAGAGTTATCTTGCAAACGTAATACATGGATGCCAATATCTCTATTATAAACTCCGTAGCAGCATCATTTATATTCAATGGGTCATTGATTAACTAACTTATGTTACTGACATGTTATATTATGTTTAAACGAATCTGATTTTTATTAATATTAAATTTAAGGGAATAGAAACAAAAATTAGAATCACTTATATTTAAAAATATTTAAACTACAAAATCTATTTGCAGTAGGAAATATACATGTTTTGTTCTCAGTTTTGAAGGTCACTGGTTGTTCCACACGCATTTTGTCATTCAAGTGGCATGCCACTTGACTTCGAGCCTAATTTCATAATTCAATGAAACACTAGGTTGCCCACATCAATTATACAGTGAATCAAATGAAAACAAACTGCTCTACATGTTTGCACTAAATATTTTAGTAGTTTTATTAAAGAAGTAAAATTCAGAGTAAAAACAAACTTGACATTACTAACTGTACGTCTTTGTAGACATGACTTCATATTTACTGATAACTTTATCATACGTTATTTCACATTTCTAATCATTTTTTCGTTGACATATCCGATTTATCATTATATCTACAATGGTCTGGCCGTTAAGCATGTAAGCGTTATAACCATTATAGTGGACTGTCAATCTTCAAATAAATTCCCAATGTAATATGGATTCATCGTGTCATTTTGACTTGAAACATATATGCATAATCCTTTTTAAAATCATATTTTTACACTTTTCAGGAATCAAAAACTTACAAGATGTGTTTCCGGCTGTCGGCAGTTTTACGACACTTCCTCAAACCCTCGAGTCGCTTGGACAGGACCTTCCACCTTGGGGGTTACCCAATAAATTATTATAGTCCTATGGCTCTTTATGACAGACTCATTAAACAAACTCAATGTTTCACTAGAATTTTAAAAATTCTCATTAACATGGTACATCAATATATCAATAGAACTATACCATTTTCTAAGTAACACCGTTCATCGGTATATCGTTAGAACTACATCATTTTCTAAATAAAAATGAATAACATTGTCTCTGTAGCATACAATGTTTTGTTAATTTTTAAATTTTATTTTAAAAATTATTAGTATAAAGTTTTTTGTCTTTTCTTCAAAGAAGCGGTAACATAGTATTAATATCTTGAATGCTTATAAACAATGATATTTATATATTGTGGACTATGTCAGTTCAAGTTATTTGAGCTGGCAATAGGATGTGTAAACTATAAAAAATCTGTCACAATCATATACTATGTGTGGTTGTAGTTAATAGCACTAGCAAATATAAGCACCTTAAAGCTGTGACATTTATTCATTTTGTGTGATGTAAATTTAAGTTTTTAGCAGTAAGATACATCAATACTAGAAACTGTAACATTTTTTTTTATTTGATACCAAGCAGAAAAACTTAGTGAATGTATGAGGCGTACGGCTGCGGAAATTATCGATTAATTTCTGGATTAATCGTTAAAATTTTATCGATTAAATATCGATTAAAATAATTTTAATCGATAAAAATTCGATTAAAATTTATGAAAATATGTATAATATTTTTTTTAAATGTTAGTAATAAATAATAAATGATTAATAATTAATAATAATTTAAATATATTTTTTGACGTACAAACATCTCCCGCGTAATATTAAAATTTATTTTATAAATCTATGTTGACCGGCAGACGTCAACTATAAAATGGCTGACAGCCAGAGCCGTCGTTACACCATTTTCGGCCCTCGGGCAAAGAAATAGTGTTGGGCCCTTCCCCCGCAGGAATAAAAAATGAATATACATAATATATATAAATAAAATATTCCCATGGGGTCCAAATGCTCGTTGGCCCCCGGGCAAATGCCCAACGGACCTATGTGTTAAGACGGTCCTGCTGACAGCATCAGCGCAGTTAAATTTAAACATATAACTAGAAAGTTGAGCAAATATGTTGTTTTTAAGCTAACTGCGGATGGCAAAGTCGAAGATGGTGAAAACGTTTACTGTGTCCACTGCCATAAACAATTCTCTTTAAAGGATCAAATACATCGTTTACGTACCACCTTCAGCACAAATCAAGTATCAACACATTGTCATGAAATTTAGTTCAAAATATTCTTAATTTTCAATGTCCGTGAGAAATGTTCAGTTTAATGACGTCATAAATGTCTATTTTTGGTTTTAATCGAAATTATCGATTAATTAATAGATAATTTTTCAAAAGTTAATGATTAAATTTAAATTATCCGATAACAGCCCTAATGAGGAGTAAAGGGTTTTTTTATAATTTATTGTTAGTAGACATGTATACTGAAATGTTACCACTCTTTGTTCCAAAGATCCAATGAGCAGTGAGATAGACAATAAAGAGGAGTTTAAAACGAGGTGGGGGGGTTAACACAGAGAAGTCACAGTAGAAAGACAGGGAGAGGTGAACACAGAGAGGTCACAGTAGAAAGACAGGGAGAGGTGAACACAGAGAGGTCACAGTAGAAAGACAGGGAGAGGTGAACACAGAGAGGTCACAGTAGAAAGAGAGGGAGAGGTGAACACGAGAGGTCACAGTAGAAAGACAGGGAGAGGTGAACACAGAGAGGTCACAGTAGAAAGACAGGGAGAGGTGAACACAGAGAGGTCACAGTAGAAAGACAGGGAGAGGTGAACACAGAGAGGTCACAGTAGAAAGAGAGGGAGAGGTGAACACGAGAGGTCACAGTAGAAAGACAGGGAGAGGTGAACACGAGAGGTCACAGTAGAAAGAGAGGGAGGAGCAAACACAGAGAAATCACAGTAGAAAGAGAGGGAAGGGCGAACTCAGAGAGGTCACAGTAGAAAAGGAAGGAGGGGTGAACTCAGAGAGGTCACAGTAGAAAGAGAGGGAGAGATGAACACAGAGAGGTCACAGTAGAAAGACAGAGAGAGGTGAACTCAGAGAGGTCACAGTAGAAAGAGAGGGAAGGGGACCCCCTATTTATTTATCATAAATAGAAATAAATTTAATCACTTTATTTAAGAAGCTGTAATTGATAGTTGTTAAGAGCCCTTATTTCACATGTATATAATAGTAATGGTCTTTTATACTGTAGACTTAAATTTACTACCAAAAGAGAAATAAGAAAACATAATATTTTTTTTTAAATCGTTTGAATCGGACAAGGGATGTAGGTTACACAATAAGGTAACCGCTAGTAACTAAGCCATAATGGACAAACAAAAAATCATGCAGATTTTTCATTTATATATATATATATATATATATATATATATATATATAATAATAATAATAATAAATTGATTATTTATATAGCGTTGTATCCCAGTAAGGAACTGGGCTCACAGCGCTTTACATGAAAGAAATAACATACTTATAAGTATTAAATTAACATTCATATCACAACAAACACACACAATTACAATACATTATACATAAGCTACGTTAATCATTTACAAGAAATGTTGTTTCATCAATTTTAAAAATAAATTTTGAAAAGATGTGTCTTAAGTGCAGTCTTGAAGGACTTGGTTGTTTGAATACCACGTATGTGTAATGGTAGAGAATTCCATTGTTTGGCTGCACAAAAAGAGAACGACCTTTCACCAAACGTTTTGGTGCGTGTCGTAGGAACAGAGAGAACGCGTGTGTCTGCAGAAGATCTTAGCTTGCGAGTGGGTGAGTAGACCGACAAAAGTTCAGTAAGATACGATGGGCTTGAGTCCGAAAAGAAATTGTGACAGAGAACGGCCAGTTTGTAATCAATACGGGCTTGTATAGGCAGCCAATGAAGTGAGCGAAGAAGTGGAGTAACATGGTCATGTTTTTTTGCATTGAGCACCAGTCTGGCAGCTGAATTTTGAACTTTCTGTAGTCTTTCAATGCATTGTTTTGGCACACCTGACAGAAGAGAATTGCAGTAATCCATACGAGCCAGTACAAGAGCACAGACTAGTGTTTTTGTGGCACTAACTGTTAAGTAATGACGGATTGAGCTGATCTGACGAATGGCAGTGTAGGCAGAGCGACAGATGTGATTGATGAAGTTGTTAATAGACATGTTGTCAGAAATAATGTAGCCAAGATTCCTAGTCGATGTTGTGAACAGAATATCCGAACTGGCTACGTGAATTGACTTCGGAAGAGACAAAGTACTGCGTGATTTATTGTTGCAAAATAGAAGTGCTTCAGTCTTGTCATCATTCAGCTTGAGTTTGCTTAACGTCATCCAAGACTTCACTTCACCAATGCACTCCTGCAACAATTGGACACCGGAGTCCATATTAGAGGGATCAGTGTGAATATATAGTTGAGTATCATCTGCAAATGATTGGCTTTTAACTGAATGCTTTTCAAGCAGTAGAAGTAGCGGTCTTGTATACAGTACAAAAAGTACCGGACCCAAAACAGAACCCTGAGGCACACCATAAAGCAAGTCAGCTTTGTGAGAGATACAACCATCTACTGATACTACCTGTGATCTGTTAGATAAGTATGATTGAAACCAAGCCAGAACTGAGCCAGAAATTCCAAAATAACTTTGCAGGGTTTTCAGCAGTATTTGATGGTCAACAGTGTCAAAGGCTGCACTAAGATCTAAGAGGACCAATATAGAAATTTTCCCACTGTCCAGTGCGAGCAGGAGGTCATTTGTTACCTTCAACAGAGTGGTCTCTGTGCTGTGAGAAGGTCTGTAGGCCGACTGATTAGGACTTAATAGAGTGTGGTCATTTAGATAAGAAAAAAGTTGTTTTAAGACTAGTTTTTCAATGACTTTCGACAAAAATGAAATATTAGACACAGGTCGATAGTTGTTTAAATTGTTTTGGTCTAACCCTTTTTTTTTCAGCAAGGGTTTTATAATAGCAGATTTACATAATGAAGGAAAGGTGCCAGATTTTAGACTTTCATTAACTATATTAGTTACTGTTGGGAGTAAGAGATCTAATGACTCAACCAATAGTGGAGTGGGGATGGGATCAAGAGGGCAGGACGTTGGCCTAGATTTTAGAATAACACTTTTGACCTCATTTTCCGTAACAGTCTGAAACATGTCAAAGCCTGACCTCACAGCAATAGAAGGAGATACATCATGTGGTGGCAACAACGTTCTGTCAAGTTCATCACGAATTTTAGCAATTTTGTTGATAAAAAAGTTACAAAATATATCTGGTTGCTGATGCAGGGGATACACAGAGGGAAGGACCATAGCGTTACCACTCCCTCTGAGGTTATTGCATACCTTAAATAGCTGCCTACTAGTACTACTTGTGATTATTTTATTATTAAAATATGATGTTTTTGCTTGATGTACAATATTAGTAACACATCGCTTGGCAGCGGAATAAATTTGCTTATTGACGACAAGTCTCGACTTCAACCAAGTCTTTTCTGCTATGCGTCGAGCTTTCTTGGCGCGTCGAAGTTCTTCCCTTATTGTTGAATACCACGGAGATGATCGTGTTGACTTGACATTGTGGCGGGTGACAGGGGCATGTAAGTCCAGCACAGACAGTAGTGTACTATTCAGTTTATCCAAAGTGGGGCACAGATCAGGGGACACGGCCACACTTAGATCTTGCCGGAAGGCGTCGCGATTCATGGCACGTAGATTGCGAAGGTCCTTGAATTTTGTGGGAGGAGGGGGGGGCAATCACCCTAAGTTCACAAATAACACAAAAATGATCCGAGGACAGCTCTTCTGTTACGATTGCGGATTTGACAAGGCAATCGTCAGGTCTGTGCAATACCCAATCAATTATATGTCCTCTATTATGGGTGGGTTTATCAATCATTTGATCAATGTTGAATGAATCCAAAATCTCGACCATATTTGCTGTCATGGGATTCTGCGGTTGATCATAATGAATGTTCATGTCACCTACTATCATGTAAGTGCCAGGCAGAGTGTTGGCATGGTCCAAAAGTTCCTGGAATTCTTCAAGAAATTTGGCATCTGTTAATTTATTTTTTTTACTAGGAAAGACACGATAGATGCACATAAAGTGGATGATACGATGGGGCACTGACAATGTGATTTGAACCAACTCAAAGGATGTGTGAGCAAATTCGAATTCTGTTACAAATGAAAGCTCTTGTGACAGCGTACTTCTGTTGACGGCAGCTAGGCCTCCACCTCGAGTGGCACGTGGAAATGATCGAACAGAATATCCAGGTGGAGCAATATCAGCACACTTTCCCTCATCACCAGTTTGTTGAAACCAGGTCTCCTGAATAAACATGATGTCTATCCGCCTGTCCATGATAAATTCACATACAGCGGTACGTTTGTCACATGGACCAAGTGACTGAGCGTTAAATGACGCGATGCAGAGATTTCTTTCTGTATAGTTGGGAGATGTTTTGATAGGTAAAACATTTAAAATGTTATAAGAACGTTGATGGCTGTCTACACCAACATGAAAATCAGAGTTAGGTCTTTGTTTGGAAATAAGGACTGGGATTCGTCTCTGTTTTCGTTTCCCACCACGAGATTTACGCTTCCGAGGAAGGTTTCGGCCAATACACAGATCTTTAAGTATACACACCAGTTCAGATGTTATGCGTATATGCTTCTTGTTCATTGATACAAGGCAATTTCTTGTGTAGTGTAATGGTCGCCTACCTGTGTGCTGTCGGGAATTGCTATTGTTATTGTCGTGGGCTTGTCCGAACGTTAATCGTAAGAACAAAGATGGCTGACATTGTAGTCGGACAAAGACGTTGAGTCTTGCAAAGAAAAACAGCCAAAAGATAAACAATCCAACATTTTGAGAAATGAAAAAGGCAGCTCGTCCAAAACAGGGATCCATAAAGAACATCCTGATCCAGAAATAACAATAACAAAACAGTCCAATACTTAAGAAATTCACAATTAAATAGGAGCTAGACGCTATTCATGCCTATTAGGCGTAGCCACTTCCGTTCAATCTATCCATATATATATATATATAGTAGCCAGCATTGATAAACAAAACTGGGAAAACCTGACTGAGGATAGGTCTACGTGGCGGACTATGGTGAAAGAAGGATCACTTAGAGGAGAGGAGCAAACTAGGGCAGAAGCAGTTGAAATAAATAGAATTTAAAAAAAGATTTTTAAAAACCACGTTTTTGTAAGCGGACTAAAAAGAAGAAAAGAAGTTAAAACTTATTAGTTCAAGTATTCGATTTAGTATGAATAAAAACGTGGGGTGGGTGTTTGGTATAAAAATTAAAGATTTCTAACTTAGATGGCAAAAGAGAGATCTATAAGTGAGAGAATGAGTGAACCGCATATGTTAAACCTCATAAGCGCCCTCCCCAAACTTTTGACTATAAATCCCTTATATATGAGACATAACTAACAGTATTGATTATTTTCAAACACTACAAACATTTACTGACTGAATATGTCTTAACTCAACATTGCTTCATAACCCTGCGTGGGGGGCAGGGTGGGGGTAGGTGGGGGGAGAGGGGAAAAGGCTGGTCTTCGATCGCTTCACCGAGCTCAGCGTGACACGCAAAATGTAAACAAAAGCACGCAGGTGCTTCGATGGGTTGCCTCAACGCGTCAACTCAAACTTTCACATGGAAAAAAAACAATAACAAACAGTGAATTTGAATTACATACCTCATATAAGGATAAACTAAAAATGCATTAATTTAATTACGGTACGTTCGATCGATCTGAAATTTTGATACGATGCATTGTTATGTCAGACGGGTCAGTGTGCCAAATTTCAGCTCGATCGAATCACGGGAAGTGGGTCATTTTGGACTTTTCTTTTCCCGCCCGCCCAGCCCATGAGATGATGAGATGATGAGATGATGAGACGGCCGCGAAGTTAATATAAGGGATTTAAAAAGAGCGAGGAGCAAGGCCAGGCAACAACCCCCAACTGCATTCGTGTGTGTAACATGCAAAAAAGACTGCCACTCAAGGATTTGTCTCATCAGCCACACCAAGAGCTGCAAATAATAAAGATAAATCTATCGTCTTTCGTATGCGTACAGATGTCATATATATATACACATATCATATATATATATATATATATATATATGCATATATATATGATATAAATATATATATATATACACACACATATATATATATATATATATTATTTAAAAATATTATGACTGTCTTTTAGAGGCCGTCCATAAGTACGTCACGCTTCAGAGGGGGAGGGGTGTATAAAAGTGTGAATGTTTGTGACAGGGGGGTTGTCCGGCCATGAGTTTTATATTAAATTTTAATTATTTTGTTAATAAAATAGCGTGATGTACTTTATGAACGGCCCATTACCGGTAGAGTTTACTAAATTTACAGCAGATATTTAGCAAATCCAAGTAGCCAAGCTTTGTAAATTTATAAAAATGTTAAAGTTTACTCTTGAAATATAGTTTTAAAAAACTCTTTTAAAAGGGATTACTTTATGTGTAGCGGTCTCAAGAAACACAACATATGCCAACCCTTAGACACACACAAATTAGGTCACGCGTTTAAACAATGAGTGTCGTGGCCTGGGTTGGAGTCACCCGATACGTTAAATTTATTGTGTAGCCCAGATCACAGCACTGTGGAGATCTGGGTTGAGGTGAGGTGCACGCTTAGCTAGTTTGAGATCCGCGTGCCGCTGAATTAGTTAGGCATAAAGTCAATTATCTTACGGAAAGCTAGAGCCCAAGAGATTGAAGCTGTAGCTGAGAGGTGGGCTTTTTCATTGATGACATAGGTCGTTACGTGTGTGAAGTGATTGTGATATCGTTTCCCAAAGATGTTTACTGCCTGATAATATTGTAATGTCCTGCAATGAAGTATTTGAAATTATAAATTTAATTTTAAAGTTCGTATGTTCACTGTAATAAAATATTATTTTAATATTAAGAAAACACAAGTTCCAGTGACATTTTCACGCACACAAAAACACACACAAATATATATATATATATTAAAACTAGGGTGATCTATTCGTGCATGGTGATGTTATGAAAATAAGGTTAAATAATTGCAAAGTATTTCTGAATGTTTTAAAAATAATTTAATTTTTAAAAAATCTATGTTTATGTGTATACGCAAATTTTTGACTAAATTAAAGTAACTGAAACTGAAATCACGCTTATTCCGTACAAAGCATTTGTAATATCTAACATATATATATATTTATATATACATATATATATATATATATATATATATATATATATATATATATATATATATATATATATATATATATATATTTACCAGCTTATCACCCGTCAAAAATGACGGAAGTTCTCAGCAAAAATCTATTTATTTTGAAAAAGTGCACTTTTTTAGGGCGTCTACGGCACCGACCTTTTTCAAAACCCCAACTAACTTGTCATTGTTTGATATATACGAAATATTAAACTCTCTGAAATGTACACAAAGTTGTAGGGCACCTACGGCCCCCCATTTGTTTTCTGATTTTATAATTAACCATCATCAAATCCTATTTTTACTTTTTTCCCTTTTCCATATTTGAAATATGAGCTAAAACAATGACATAATATAATTTTTTTTTACAGTGCATCTTTAATTTGCACACCTTTTGATGCATTAGTGCAGTAATTTGGTGCGCTGCTTTCAAAAATTAGTATAGTGTTACATCCACACACACATACAAACATAAAGACGACGGGAATTATGGATATTGAAATATTTATATATATATATATACATATATATATATATATATATATATATATATATATATATATATATATATATATATATATATAATTTGTTTTTTACTTCCAGTCATATAAATAGTCTGACACATTTTGACTGTATAATATATAAAAAGAGTGTGAGAAAAATGTTAATACAAGAAGCCAATTTTTAGTAAATTATTTGATTTTAAATTAGATATTTTGAATTTAATATATGTCTCGATAGAGTTATTAAAGGAATAACTTGTTATATAAATTATTAGTGTAGCTGTCTCACCCGAGGCATCACTAAGGTTTTCGTCACCCAGTGCGGTAAGCTTAATGTGACACCCGCTCAAGATTAAACCCATAGTCCTCCCCCGAGTTTGCCATTGCCAAATAACGGGAACATACTTAATTTTATATTTCGTTTTACCCTTTGTGATAGTGTCAGCCTGTGCAGTCAGCACCACCAGTACCCCCCCCCCATTGACGCCCCGCTTCTGCGTCTCACAATAACAATGCATAGCCCAAAGACTTATAATCAGGTCATACGTTAAACAGGTCAGTGTCGTAGCCCAATTTTTGTTCCCTCTGTGCGCTTACTTAATTGGGTCACTCCCATCCTTTTCCTTCCGACTCTAGATGGATAGTAAGAATCTTTCCCACCGTCTGAACACCCGACGTTATTACGACATTACCGTTTATAGTAAAAAGACAAAACCCACGCCTTCAAAGTCATAATCTTTGATTTATGAAACAAAACAACTGTCTTCATACACCCCAAAACTGCCTGTGCGTCAATTAGGAAAGCGGGAAAAATCAAGAAATTAAGCAATTTTTCAAATTACATCATGCCCCTGAGAGACGTCTAACGGCATGGTCCTCACCCCCTCATATCTCTGTATATCTACGCCACTACCATAAATAGTATTACAGTAAACATGTGTGAATATTATGTCACGCCCCTGAGAGGTGTCAAACAGTATGGACCGCACCCCCTCTTATATCTCTAAATCTACGCCACTACCATAAATAGTATTACAGTAAACATGTGTGAATATTATGTGACGCCCCTGAGATGTGTAAAACGGTATGGACCGCGTCCCCCCCCTCTTATCCCTCTATATCTACGATACTACAATAAATAGTATTTTTATGTAAACAAGTGTGAATATTATGTCACGCCCCTGAGAGGAGTCAAACGGTATGGATCGCACCCCCCTCTTATCTCTCTATATCTACGCCACTACCATACATAGTATTACAGTAAACATGTGTGAATATTATGTCACGCCCCTGAGAGGTGTTAAACAGTATGGACCGCACCCCCCTCTTATCTCTCTTTAATTCTAGGCCACTACCATAAATAGTATTACAGTAAACATGTGTGAATATTATGTGATGCCCTTGAGATATGTAAAATGGTATGGACCTCACCCCCCTCTTATCTCTCTATCTCTACGCCACTACCATAAATAGTATTACATTAAACATATGTTAATATTACAGCAATATACAAGTAAGTATTCTTTATTCTTTTGTTTTTTAACGATCTCTTTGTTTTATATCGAAGGTATGATGGGGATGGATTTATTTTGGGGGAGACAATATTTTACAGGGTAGGGGCGAATTCATTTTAATCGGGAGGAAAATATTTTCTCCCCCGGAGGATTTGTTTTAAAACAGAGTCTAGGGGTGGGGGGGGGGACTCTGTATGGGGGAGGATTTATTTTGCTCCTTTGTTACTAAAATATATTTAATTTATGTTCGCGTTTTATGAACAATGGTTTCTTTTCGAAAAATACCGTAAAGACTTACGTTAAAATTCAATTTATTGTACACGACAGTATTTCAAATTTATGTTTCTAATCGCAAGTGCATTGTGTACATGACTACGTGCAGTGTACTTCGACATGAAGTGTGTACATGACTACGTGCAGTGTACTTCGACATGGAGTGTGTACATGACTACATGCAGTGTACTTCGACATGAAGTGTGTACATGACTACATGCAGTGTACTTCGACATGAAGTGTGTACATGACTACGTGCAGTGTACTTCGACATGAAGTGTGTACATGACTACATGCAGTGTACTTCGACATGAAGTGTGTACATGACTACGTGCAGTGTACTTCGACATGGAGGATGGCATTCTCATTTATCTTGTTTAGTGTATTTTGTGATTGTTTTGTACGGTGAATATAACTTTGACGAAATATTCTCAAGTCTGAAACGCGGGGGCCCCTAAGCGCGGGGCCTGGGGCGATTGCCCCTGCTGCCATCCCCGAAGGTCGCTCCTTTCTGGAGCTTATATAGGACTAGCATTATTTAGCCATTGAATTCCTAATTGTAGGGTTTGAAATCAAGCGGCATTACTCTTGAATAAGTTAAAAGTGCTATTTTATATTTTTAAAAAAAACAGCTATGAATACTTGAGCAACCTTAAAACAATTCGAAAATTATGTTACAAACATAAAGTTAATTAATTTCATAGCCTCTGTGACAATTGCGATGTAAGAGATGTATACTATTTATTTTTAAATTTCACAATTTCTTTATTAAATTTTAATTTACACAAACTTAAACATGTATGTAACACATGTTATTTATACTTTAATTCATAAATTAACATACATTCGCTTCAGAAAATTGAAAATGAAATATTATCGTTTTTTATCGAAGTAGATAAATTTTATCAAGTTTATCGGAAAATTAAATACGTCAGTGTTGTCCAACCGAAAATAGTTCACGGCACACTAAACTGGTAAAAAATTTGCGCGGCACACCTCACAAAAAAACAAGAAATCAGTGTTTATTCAAAAGATGTTTCATAGTTAAAGAGATACTTCAGCGTTTTCTTTGGAGCAGATGAGCTCAAAACGCGGCTCATTGCTGGATAAGCAAACTCTCATTTCTCTGTATATCATTGCAGTCTTTCACGTTTGACGTATGCGAGCAGTTGCGCCTTTCCGCTGATGTCAGTACTTTAATCGATTTGCATTGCCCAGAGCTTTTGGATGTTGTCGGCTTCCGCAAAATGCTCTTTAATTTGATTGTCTAAATCTGTCGAAATGTCAGCAATCCGACGTCCCACCGGCTGTTGAGACTGTGGAATCTTATTTATTTTTTCAACAGCGTCGGGTCCCAAATCCATAGTCTCAACTGCGATTCGTAAAGACGGCAATATGATTGTCTCAGCGTCCAAATGAGATTTCTTTTGTTTGACCAAAAGATTTGCAATTTTATAGCTTGCTTATTGAGCTTTGACAGGAATTGAGGAACATTTCTTCATTATTTTTAATAGCTGCTCTAAGTTTGACCGAATAGATGCGAAATAACTTTTCGGTTTGTCTTTCAATCCTGGATGATTTGAGTTCAGATGTCGCTTCAGTTTCCTGTGGTTCATGGACTCGTTTGACAATGACATGTTACAATTAAGACAAAATGGAAGAGAAGGATCATTTGCACATTGTATGAAACCATACTCAAGATGTTTCTCGTGATATTTCCGTTTGGTAACATTCTTCTTGGGTATTTTTGAGCTGATTCTCCAAATATACCAACATGTTGTGATTCATTATTATTGACATTGTCATTAAAATCAGTGTGAATTATGGCTTTTTTTGCCATAAAATTTTCTTTGCTCTCTTGTCCTGAATTTATGTCAGCAAACAGTATATAACCCTTACTTTTTCTTGAAGAGAACACATCAACAGGAATAGTATCTGGTTATAAAATTTCCGTGAAGAGGTGTGTCCATTAAATGTAGGAAACTATGTGTAAGAGGTCTTGTTTTTAAAATGCTCTTTGCAAAAGTTTTCTTCCAAGCTTAGCCATTTTGTTTCTAGAAAATTGGCTGAAAAGAAGAAAAAGGTTGCTTTTACACACATTGTTTAAACAAAATATATATATAAGTCATGAAAATTATTTTTATACCTAATAAATTCTGAAAGTTTAAGTTAAACAAAAACTTTTTTAAAATTACCACGTTGATAAAAAATTGAATTAAATTATTAAACAATAACATTTTATTGTTACAAATAGTAAAAAATTTCAATTTTTTTTTAACGACCTGTAACACTACAGGTAACGGTGTAGTTTCAATTAAATTTGTAATCTTGTTGTTTCTTTCCATGAAATTTAAAATATTATTAAAATATTTTAATTATTAATATTCAAGTTATTATTATGTGATATTTACCTAATGCTACATTTAATATAATATTCAAAAATTTAATTGTAATAGTAATAGTAAATTATAAGTATATATAATATATGCAAAATAATTGCATAGCATTAATTTTAACAAAAGTTGTTTAAATAGTGAAACAAGTACTTCGCTTCAGTAATTTAAAATATTTTGTTATTTGATTCCCTTTTATTCAATATATTAATAATTTAAAGTAAAATAATAAGTATAAAAAATACATATATGTATACTATCAATATACATAATTCCCTTCGTCTGTATGTATGTATGGATAGATGGACGTACCGGAAATGACGTCATATAATATTTTTAGGTTTATGTTAGGTGGCGCTGCGATCGATTTTGTATAAAAATATTAAATAACGTCATTGTTTTATGCTTATATTTTAATTTTTGAAAAGGGAACAATGAAAAATAGGATTTGAGGATTTATAATTGTTATGAAATACTTTGTGTACATTTCAGCAAGTTTAATAATTCGTATTTATCAAACACGGATACGTTGCTTATGTTAATTATGTATATTGATTCCCATTGTCTGTATGGATGTAAGTTAGGTGGCACTGCGATCGATTTTGTATAAAAAAATTATATGACGTCATTGTTTTATGCTTATATTTAAACTTTTGAAAAGGGAACAATGTAAAAATAGGATTTGAGGATTTATAATTATTTTGAAATGATTTGCGTACATTTCAGAAAGTTTATTATTTCGTATTTATCAAACACCGACATTATGTATATTGATTACCGTTGTCTGTATAACACGGTGAACGTCAGTTAATAAACGGGAGGCGGTTAGCAACAACCTGAGTGTGCATGTCTTTACGTTTACTCGCTATTTTTTATTTACTTAGTGCTGCTTTTTGTGTATGCACTCTCACCCCCTCCCCCAACCGTTCTTTGCACTGTCTATGATGAGCAAGTCTGCGGCGTATGCTACGCCGCGGGTCTCTCCAGAGTTCCTTCTTTTCATTCACTCACAGTCGTTTACCCAAACCCATCCCATTTTGACAACTGTGTCTTTCAGGAAGACTTCACCCGTCACTAAATCATTAGCGGCGTATGCTACGCCGCGGGTCAGCTAGTTTCAACCTAATTTTGAAGCTTAAAATTAATCAATATTATATTTAAAAGTCGATCACCGACTTGAATCGTCTTTACTCTTGACCTAGTTAAATTCTTAACCACTTGGACTTGATGTAGTCCTAAAATTAGATTTTTTAATATTATTTTTAGACTCAATTCGTGATTGAATTAAATAAACAACATCTACAATAATATTTGTAGCTTACTTACTTGTACACTTAGGATCGTCTGCAATATCAAGCCAAATTTTCCTTCCAACATTCCTATTACTAGTACTAGTATTAGTATTATTATTATTGTGGTAACACTTCGACGTCGTTGAGAGGAGTGTGCGCTCATGGACTTACGAATTTAACTTGTCAATATCCATAATAAAAATAAAAATTATTTTAGTTTAAAATGGAAATAATTTAAAAAATCATGCATGAAAGACAAAGTCAATTCTTATTTATTAAATGATCATTGACACACGTAAAATATGACGATGTGGTAAAAATTTCCGCCCTTTTGTTGACTTTTGAAAGCAGATTCGCGCGATGCGCTGTAAAAATCAAATTATTCTCGAGTATACGGGCGTATACTGGCGTTTTTTACTGTGCCAATGTAACAATGCTCACTATGTAATTGCATTTGTTTTTCAAGAGATTTCAGATGCGCGTCGCGCGTATACTAGATTGGCGAATTCGTGTGCAGTGTAACCACAGCCTTACAAATAGTACAGATTGTATACCATATAACGACAAAATTATTTCTTTAAAAAAAAATCACGCCGACAAAGGAATTTTTTACTAGGACAAAAATGTGTGAAAATGTTTAATGACGTATGAAATAATATTGTCATGATGAAGAAACAGATTGTCTTTCATATTTTTCTTTCTTAAATTATTACATATGAAAAATGTTTACTAGACTTGAAATCTATTTATAGAACACACATCCACGTAATAACGAAGAACAGTGTGTCCACATAACAGCGGGAATTCCCTGTAACTAAATATTGGACCCCGTGAGTCCTGATGGAGTTGAACAGTGCTTCTCAAGAAAGGAAAGAAACATCCTATATAATAAAAGGCTATGTTCTGTGCGGTCATCGATTTTTCGATAGCGATTGGTCCCTCAAACACATATTACTCCTACAGCCAATCATATTGAACACGTTTACGTTGACGTTCAAAACGAGTTGTTTTTGGTGCAGTATTTCTTCGAAGACTTTATTTTGAGTTATGCACGTTGGGATTTATTTTCAAAAGCTCTGTTTTTACCAGTTATTTATTTTAACTATAATGAAAAGCATTTTTGGCACGATGCATATGTATGCCTGTCGAGAAGGCTGTTGGAGGGGAGTTACAACATGCAACAGAGCGGTGGCGGAACGTCTTTGGACGGGCTTTGTTGCTCGTATATTTATAATACTCCATATGCAACCATTAATAATAAACCTTATAGAATATGTCAATATTTTGGCAATAAGCACGTAAAATGAAATAGATAAAATAAAATACATTCGCTACCACGTCAATACTCATAAAATAACGCCCCGGTCCCTGGAGCAATGGAAAAATTCCTGCTGGTCCGCTAAATTAAAAAGTTTGTGATGCACTGGTGCATAAACCTCTCATAATAATGAGAGCCTCATTTCGGAACACGATTTTGAAAAATTCAGTAGAGCTTCTAAAGGTTAACGTGTAAAACGGTTAAAGTATCTACGACTTTTCTAGGATACTTACAGGGTAAGTGTCATCACGCTTTGAAGAAAACATTTTAATTCTTAATTTGATCTTATATAAATATCTGTAAGTTATAGTTTTTCTTATTATATAACAGCTAAATAACTTGGACAAAAGTGTGAGTTAGACACATCGCCACGTTATATAGAACATAAAGTATTTTGAGTGTTCGGAGCAGCTTACAGAACTTTAAAGATTAAACATCAAGTTTGATATGATTTTGTTTAACTACTGAAATACTTATGGACAAACCCTCTCACTCTTTTGGGAGGTCCTAGGTCAGCAAATGTAGTACTAGGTTCGATAAATAAAATAAAGTGCGATATTCGATCAATACTACACTTTTGTAAGCTAGTGTAATTTTCTATGTTAACAAGGACGCAGATATTTTTTTTTAATTGTTGTTGTTGCTCTAATTCAGTGGTTGGGGAAACATGGCTCGCGAGCCAGATGTGGCTCTATTGATGGCTGCATCCAGGAGCGGACTTTGGGTGTGGCAGCTGGTGCAATCGCCCCAGGCCCCACACTTAGTGGTGCCCCGCGTTTCAGACTTGATAATATGTCGCCCAAGTTATATTCACCGTAAAAAACAAGCACAAAATACACTAAACATTGTCTAATCCTTTCGAAATTGCACACAACGTACAATAATTTGCATTTTAACGTAAGTCGTTACGGTATTTTTCGAAAAGAAACCATAGTTCATAAAAGGCGAACATAAATATATTTTAGTAACAAAAGAGCCGGCAGATATTGCACTACTGAGTTTGCGCAAGAATAGATCTAATCAAGATAGTATGACCTTTTTGGCATATTTGTGGCGATATTTATGATATCTTATATGGCTTGTTGTAAAGTGGTATATATATATGTTTAAGTTGATCTCGCTCACAAGGTGTACTTTAGTGATCTGCTCGCATCCGACAATCAACAAACTAAAAGGGTTGAATTTTAACACAATTTAATTTTTATACACTTTGTACAATGATGGGACTACTACAATGCAATGTCCCCTTTACATAACATGAATCATCATTAGGCTATGCTTGCAATTAACTTAATGTTACTGGATGGTACTTATAGTTGCACTGTGTGCTGTGGGTCGTCTCGTCTACTCCGGGTCCCTCAGTAGCTTGGGTGGGGTAGGGGTGCCTCACGAGCTCCACTGGTTGTGAGTTGTACTGATGTTGGCTGCAGGTGTCCTTTCCCCACCCGTGTCCTCCGTGTGGGGGCGGGATGGTTGGTTCTGCAAGTCCGTCCTGGCCGATGCGCTTGGTTCACTGGCTTTGATAACAATGGGGTCAACTCTGGGTCACCTTGCCCCACGCCACGTTCCTTCTGTTGATGGGGCGGGCGCGGTTGGTTCTGCAAGGTCGTTCCCATGGCTGGCGTGTCGAGTACGTGGATCACTTCGTGAGTTGCAGTAACTCGATGCTTGGGGTGTGGGTATAGGCTTGATCATTTCTGTGAGGGGACGCGGTGGTCGAGTGGCAGCGCACTGGACTGTCGTACCGATGGTCACGGGTTCGAATCCGTGTGAAGGCAAGGGCTTGTTCCCGGGGCCTAGGGCGTCCCTGAGTCACCCCGCTCCGAATGGGTACCTAACTACATGTAGTTAGGCGGCTGGGTAATGCGTGGAACCCACAAAGCCGTGGCCTGTGAACGCTGCATCACTTGCCAAACAGATCATCTGTCATGGTCTGTGGACGCAACAATCTTCTGCATAGAAGGAACGTCTGTATAGATAAGTCAAGTCAAGACCCCAACGCGTCATAAGCGATTCGGTCATATCTATTTTTAGGCTCTTGGTTGTCAGTAAGGTCAAACTTTCTCAAACATGGCTAGCAACAGTGTGTTTAATAGTGATATAGTGCTATCTGAAAACGATGTTCCAGGTGTTATTTTGGACAAAAAAGATATTTCTTCTCACTCAGTTTTGCAGCCGAAAAAAGTTATTAAAATGTCGAAGACTTAAAACTTTAATAAATAAGCCGTAACATAGTATTTTAAATTATTTAAAGATGAGTGTAAGCGTTCATATTCGTAACTACGGTAAACACTAGTCCTAGCGTAGTCAATTATTAACATTCATATATGTATTTTAATATTGTTTTCCTTGGCCCTTGCCTTATAAAAATATATGCCTTTAGTAATAAACTTACACTAAGATTATGACTTTAATTATAATTACATCATAGTATGAAAGAATAAACTTCATGGACGAACGAGCAACTAGAACTAGTTACTACTAACTTATTACTAGAGTTAGAGCCAGAGCCTCAGTAAGAGCAGATGCAGAGTCCCTAATTCATTTACATAATTCATGCTCACAAGGACGTTCCATTTCGCATAATATAATATTACATAATATAACCATCTATTGATATTTTAATTTAAATAAATAAGCCTAGGCCTAAGCATTTATTTAAGATGAGTGAAAGTGTAAGCGGTCGTTCCGGCCGTTACCACTAGTACTAGTCACTAGTGCTAACAAACTTATATTTAATATAAATTGTTTTCGTTGGTTCATATAAATTATATATGCCTTAGTATTTATTAGTAATAAACTTACACTAAGATTATGATTTTAATTATAATTACATCATACGTTTTAGAAGTAAATAGTATTTGAATGTATAAAATTCTCGGACGAATGAGCGAATGAACTAAAAATAAAAAAGTATAGTCTGTATATTTACATATTAATATTAAATTCACTCTCGCAAGGAAGCTCTATTTCGCATTATTATAATATATCAAATAATATGACTTTATATTTTTCTTTAAAATTCTATAAAATCAAGCTTTTGAACAAGTTTTAGATAATTTCAATGAGCGCATTCCCTCTAATAGTTATGAATAAATATTCACTACTTGACCTTACGGCACCTCAGGCGGTGACCTAGTTATAGATCGAGTCTATTATTAGACTTCCGGTAAATAATGACCAAGCCTATAGGAGTGGATCACTTCGTGAGTTGCAGTAACTCGATGCTTGGGGTGTGGGTATAGGATTTCTCGTCTCGTGTTTAAGACGGCATCATTTATCACAGGGTGTGTGATGAGCTGCTTTCGCATTCAACGTGTGTGTGATATGCGAGCTTCGGGGCACAGCTATGTGTGGCAACCGGCTTCGATTGGTACGGTATGTGACCAATCGGGTATGACAAGTCAGCTTGGGCAGGACTGTAGACAGGAGTGCGGGTTGCCTCTCTGCACAGGTCTGGTATCCAGGAACCAGACTAAAACAGAAAAAACTAGGGTAGTTTCTCTAATTTAGTCTGCTTATATTCCTCCTTCCGACAACCAAGCCTTCAGTGCAAGGTGCCAAGAGGGGATTACATATATTCATATACAATGCGAAATATTAATTTAATAAAGACTATGGTTTAGACTAAGTTTTAGTCTTAAACCACGGGTGCAGACCTATTTGGCTGACACCGGGGCACGTGGTTCAATACACATAAATATATCAAAATGCATCTTATTTTGTGAAAATATAGCTCAAACCATCCACCCGATGGAGAGTGTGTGTAATCACACAGTTAAATAACAACATGGAATGTTCACGTGTTCCACGTGGTCCCGCACGGCGAACTGTCGACCTTGGGGATTAAACATCCCAACAATTTTACACCATGAAAATTCAATGATTCAAATTTAAGTATTTACATGTAATGCATATTATACAAATAAGGCAAACAAAGCCAGAACTCGCTCTTACCAGATTTCTGGGTTTGGTTGGACTTGTCGGCTCTCTCGACCAAAGATGGGCACAGATTGAATCCTGAGGAAATAACTGCACGTCGTTTTCCTTAAGTCTGTTATCGTTGGCCGGAAAAAGAGAGCGAGACCCAGGGGTACACTTGTATTTGGTAGCGTGTATCATCTCGTCATGTTTGTGTAAGAAATTGTGTTTCTAGCATTAAAGAGCTACAAGTATGTCGAAATAGTTCGAATGCACAGAAGAGCGCCGCCGCAATCATTATTTAACTTTAATTAATTTTTGTTGTTATTTTTAGCCTGTTTTAAAAGTAATTTTACGCTCAAATAGAAAAAATGAAGAAAAAAAATTAAGAAAGGAATAACTATCACCCTTACCCTATTAAAACCTATCACTAAACCTACCCCTACCCCTAAAACCTATCACTAAACCTACCCCTAACCCTAAAACCTATCACTAAACCTACCCCTAACCCTAAAACCTATCACTAAACCTATCCCTAACCCTAAAACCTATTCCTAAACTTAAAATGTGATAGTGATTCTATCAGGGACAAACCCATGAAAAAAAAATTAATTATGTTTTTAAAAAATGTAAAGTTAAGAAAGAAAAAAAACAACGCCCCCAACTAAAAATCGAACCCCAGACCTCTATTTCAGAGGTCGGTCGCTCTATTAATTTGACCAACGAAACTGCTGACAGTATTCGTTCTTTTTAAAATTATAATAAGAAGGCTATAAATATAACGCTAACTCTTTTAACTTAAGAAACATGATTTCTCACTCTTCAATTTTAAGAAACAAGATTTATTACAAACATGACGAGATTATACACACTACCCTTGTATTTATACCCTGAGGGGCGGTTTGTTCCAGTCTCGTCCGATTGGCCTCTAATCACTTCCCATCTCACAAAGAGGTTGGACTCTTTGAACTGACATTCTTACATACTTAATCGGTTTCTATTAACGCAGGCGAGTGAGTTATTCCCCTTGTTTCACCTGTAGGCTGTGTAGCAGATAATTAGGGTCAACACAAATTTCGTCACAATATTGGTAGTTCGCGATCGTTATCAGTACTCTGGCCCCGCGGGGTCATTGTTGCACCAGGCCTCGCGCTTACCTAACGCCACCTATGGCTGCATCTGGATCGCAGACAATTGTTCGATTATATTTTAAAAAAAACTTTTATTCAGACTCCTTTTATCTACATATTAATTGCATATAAAAACAGCATAACAATGTTATTAAAAATAATTAAGAGACATAATTATTGTACTTTTAGTGCTGAAAATACACAAAATGCAAACATTTACTTGAATTCTTTAGATTGAAACATAATGTATGGCTCTCACAGAATTACTTTTCAAAACATGTAGTGTTTATGGCTCTCTCAGAGAAAAACATTTCTCGACCCCTGCTCTAATTAGTTAAATGTTTAGAATTGTCGGCTATAATGGACAAGATGGTGGCCGGTGTTAAAAAATAAATTCTCCCTCATACAAAGTCTCCTTCCGGCGGAGCTATTTTAAAATTTCTCCTCCGTGGGAGAAAACATTTCCTCCGAATTAAAATAAATTCTACCCTACCCTATAAAATAATGTCTGCCTTAAATAAATCCCCCCCCCCAAAAACAAAAAATAAATAAATAAATAAATAAAAGAGCACATAGAGATCCCTAAAAAAGTGGGGCAGTCCATACATGACGTCTCGCGAATGGGTGGTGGGGGGTCTCACTTTCTTGTTGATGTGTGACGAGGGGGAGGGGTGTTTAAGAAATGTGTCGTCACATGATACGTGTACTTTAATTACTTTAAATAAAAGTTTAACTTAAATGTTTGATTGCTTACAATATATTTAATGATGTTTTACATGGCTACGATAGTAGAGTGCAGCTTTACACTAAAATTTAGTGGGCGTCCAAAATTTTGGCATGGTTGGCAATGTTTCATGTTTCATGAAATAAAGATATGAGGGGGCCATATTAAAATGGTACACAAAAATGACATTGTGAAGTTTTATATTGCAACATTTTAATGTGAAGGGTGAAACTGAGATCTTGACTTCAGTAAGGACATGCTCAATGCCACTAGTTTGATGTGTATGATATCGAACTAATGAGAGTCACTTAGCCTCGTCCTTACACGATTCTTGTTAAAATACATAACTGAGAATGTTTGCTCACACATGTTAAGCCAAACAAGCTGAGCTTTTTCTTAGCAAATGTTCTTCGATTCTGAAATAATCCAGGTGACGGTAATAAGGCAATGAGGAAAAGCTGTTGTTGTCTGCTGCGACATTCAACATATTTTAAAACTCCATGAGTTCCAGCTGCAGATGGCCTTTAGCATCATCGAGGTCCACAGAGATAAAATAAATACAAAAAAAAATAGTTCGTCTTCAATATTTGCTTCATCCTGAAAGCGTCTTTGAAATTCATCAGCCATGGATATGACATCTGCAACTTAACTCTGCCTTTGCTCATTACAGTTTTTATTTCTAGTTAGGGAAACAAAGGCCGCCGAGTAATGCGTAGAACCCTCATACCTGTGGCTTGTGAACGCTGCATCACTTGTCAGCATGGTCAGTGGACGCAATAATTTTCTGCATAGAAAAAGCGTCTGCAGAGATAAGATTTATGGCTTTGTGTTATTCCGCAAATATTGACATGGTGGGAAACAAAGATTAGGGCATGGGGAGAATTATCCAATGAGTCACAAAGAATCATTTTAGGAATTCCCGATGTAATGTTTATCCCACTTTGGTGCAATTTTCTTTTCCTGCTGTACACTCAGAGTAATGCTATAGACGAGAAACCATTCGAATCAGTTTATTTGCACACATTGAATAGATTTTTTATATGGCGTTTTAAAAACATTGATTTCTTAACACCTTAAAAAAATATATCTTATCAGAATTGAAACCTTCATGTAACTAAAATGAACTCAATCTTTAATATATTTAAAATAAAAAAGATACCACTTTCGTATAAATAGTAAATAAATTATAGTTATATCAAGCAGAAAAGAATCACATTTGTATCAATCAGAGAAAGATTATCGCTGTAGTTTTTCGAACAAAATAACAGTTATTATGTAGCAACAATGAAAGCGAAATTGTATATGGAAATGAACGCAGTAAACTCTGTCACCTTCGTCTACTTTGACATCCGCTGTAAGCTAAAGGTAAAATTTTTGCTCAACTTTCCGATTAAATGCTTAACTTTAACTGTGCTGCCATAAGTTGCCGTTTTTGTTTACGTCTGCACGTCTAACTAAATAATAATAATACTCGGGAAAAGAATGTAAGTAATAAAAATATATATATTACTTAAAGGGAAAAATACTAGGACTATTTTCTTTAATTTTAATCCATCAACTTAATTTTAGTCGATTACAATTTCTTACGATTAATCGATTATTTAATCGTTAATTTCCGCAGCCCCAATATATTGTAATTCAATATTTATTCGTTTCGATACTTAGCGTTTCTTCGTGGAAATCAATTATGTCCCTTATGTGTGTCTGGATTGCCATAATAGTTACTATATTATACGTCTAGACACGAAAATTAAATCTTTTCACCACAACAGCCCGAATCTCTTAACCACTCTATTAGTTTATTATTCTAATAAGCAGGAAAATATTCTAGATTGCCGTGCGACTGAAGAGTACATTTTTTTTTCTTGAGTGAGTATCTTATCTTGTTTTTCTCAATTTCATCTTATTTTCTTTCGAATTTTCTACTCTGAAATCTCCAGTCCTTTTCCATAATACAAACTTTGTTCCAAAAATAATTATAATGAATAATGTTGTATAGGCTATTTCTATTTACATAGAAAGTAATAATAAGAATCTATATATTTTTAGAAAGGCTTTATTTCTTTAATGATTAAACTTTTATGTTTTTCTCATAGCTCAATCTTTCATGTATCAATGTTTTCAGCCATGGCATGCTCAAAAGCCAAAATAGCAATAGATTAGACAATGTTTGTGTATTCGTAATTGATCGTCATTCGTTTTTCAATAAAATTATTTTAGAGAAGCCCTTAAACACCTTACATTACAGTTGTAAGCAATGTTCGAATTAATTATATTATTTTAGGCAGTGTAATTTCCAGCTTAAATATCTTTATAAACTAAAATAAACCTTCTAGTCTTGAATTCATTAAAAAAATTTCTTTCTCTTCATGGTTTTAACATATACCTTGCCTGACTATGTCATGTGTGATATTATGAATACTCTAATTTGAAGACAAAATGTCAAAGTCCAGTAGATAAGGTCATGTACGAAAATCATGTATGTTTTCTTAATTCTATATAACTGCCAAAGCCTCACACGAATTTATTCACTAATCTCATGTTAAGAAGAAACCAAATTTCTTTTTAACTGTCATTCTACATAAATTGAATACATACACATTTGCTTCGATCAACAAAGTTTGCTCTCTTGTTCTTTGATTAGAAGGTTCGATAAAAATTAGGAGGCCTCGACATAAAATTTTATCAAATCTCAAAGCATCCTTTAAGTATTCCATTCAATTAGTTTATCTGTGAGTAGCTACTGCTAAGAAAACATTTTATTGAGCACTATACATTTTTAAAGAATTTCGGGCATTTTTATATAACTTTGAAAATAAAAAGATTTAATTGTTACTAGCAAAGTTCCTGCGTCTGTTAGTGTGTTGAGCTTTTTGCCTGCATCTTTCAGTTCTATAGCTTACAAAGTAATCTCAAAATGGCTCCATGGTATATTTACTATTTTGTATCCTGAAGCCTGAATGCCTTACCTGTAGTAGCAATTAGTTATTTCCAACAGCGTATGGATTTGCTAAAAAATGCGTAGCAACGCTCAACTGTACTAAAATAGTGGATAATTCGTTTCAGTTGGAGTATTTTGTTAACAAATTAGGTTTAACTATTTGAACGAGTTTGACATGGGATTTTATGTTTTTTCGCCTTTGTTGAACTCTTGTATACTTTCCAGCCCTTAAGAAGTATTAACACATTTTGGGCCTGTGCAGTCTATTATTTTAAGAACATCATTTATTCAAAATCATTTCAGAAATGTCGTAAGCAGATTTACTTTTGCTTGAATGAAATCTTTGAAAGATTCTACAGTGGCTACTTTTTTATTTTCAATTTTTACATGTCACACCACTGGACAGGTTTGATCCTTATGTCAAAAATATGAAGTGCTATAAAATACAATGGAACAATATTTGGTATCTTGTTATTGAAGAAAGATAATTTTTCGTGAACTGTATCTCATAAAATTGCAATAAGTTTAGTTTTAATTTTAGATTTCAAAATGTTTACCCCTTTTCCCCACTATGTTTTCGGAATGCTCGAACGTACTTTGCAAGCTAATGCATTAGTTCCAGAATATTGCCTTTATTTGCAACAGTATTGCCATCTCTGTGACATCGAAAAGTCACATTCAATTTTGCCAGGATTTAATCATGTCAAATATTCTAACAAGAAATTTTTGCCACTTTGGTTACTCTTTTACAACAATTAATTGTTGGTCTTTATTAATTGTCTATTCTTTTTCATCCCATTTCTGATTCCTTCCATTTGCAAACAATTTTGGTAATTTTGAATACTTATTGAGTAATTATGTTAGCTTTTCTTTTATTTTATTAAAATTTATTTTCACGTTTTAACAATTAGCTAATTAAAAACGAGGAATTTGCCACCCCCCCCCTCAAATTTTGTTATTAATTGTGTAAAGTTTTAATTCCACTAGATAAGCCATTGTTTCCATTATTTTTGTTTATGCCACAAAACAAAAGACATTACAATTAAAATAAGCCATATAAATACGCCAACAATAATTTTCAGTAGTTCACTTACATTAAAATCAAACTTGATCGATTATATTTATCAGTACATTATTGTCATTATGTTTTCCAGGTGAGTAACATGATTATCAGAAGACTTTAGATTTATAATGGAGTTTGAAGTTTTGGCATTAGAAGCGCTCTCGTAATTTAATATGGTTCTGCATTTCGTATAATTTTTTTTTAAATCTTTGCATTTCTTTTATTAAAATTTATTTTCACGTTTTAACAATTAGCTAATGAACAACGAGGAGTTTGCAAATTTTGCAACAGGGGCGCTGTCAATTTTTTAGAATCAATGAATTTATCACCTTATCAGTATCACGCTCTCATCCTAATTTAGTATCTGTTTTTTTTATTACAGTAGTATTAGTATCCTGAGAATTTATATCCAATAAGGAGTTTGAAGTTTTGACAGTTAATACGTTCACATGCTTTTGGATAGTTCCTTCATTTATTTTATTAATTTCTTATTTGGCATATCTTTAATTTCGACTTTAAAAAAAATTCCTCTTTCTTTTAAAATTTTCATTTTAAGAATTTAATTAACGACTAGGAATTTGCCGCCCAGGGCATTTGCTAGTTACGCCACTTATCCTAATTGATATTATAATTTTATATTATAGTCTTGTCTTGTTATATAACAACTGCTTAGGTACTCTTTCAAGACTCGTTCTGCGCATTTCGTAAATTCATGCAAACGCTGTGATAGCAATTTTATAGTTGACCGTAGGGCATTTCGGTAGATCGCGTTTTACGTCACGGTATTCTAAAAAAAGAAAGCCAACTTTGTAATCACAGACGTAAACAGTTTAGTTTTCCTAACATATAGATACCATTTTTTAAACGATTCCGAATAATAGACCGGCAATGTTATAAATTTTAACTAAAATTACTTACTAATGTATATCAACAAAAATTAAGTTGTGTTTAAGAGGACACATTTCTGTCGAACACTACAGTATGTAACTTTAAATTAACATAAGAGTTATTCCTTAGCAAGATTTCAAATTTATTATTAAGATAACCCGATTAGACCCATATTATAATTTATAAATTTTAATTAAACATAAGAGTTATTACTTTCGTGGATGGTGCTTTAAATCTAAGATAACTTTTATTGTATTTGATATACTCAAGCTAAGTATATGCTCACTGTTAATTGTAATCTAGTGAGCTACACAAAACAAAACATTATATAGAACATAATGTATTTTGTTAGTTGGGAGAACCTAATAGAACGTTATAGATAAAGCATCTATTTCTTCTTATTTATTATTTTTACTACAGTAATACTTAAGGACAAACTGAGTGACAGTTTTTTGCTAGGTCCCAGGCCAAATTATGTAAAACTAGATTCGGTCAAAAAACATGGTAGGAGATTTGATACATGCTATTTATAGCTAAAACTTAGATTCTTATGATTTTTAATTGAGCAATGTGAATTGTCTATGTTAACAACGATTTGAGTTTTTCAAATATATTTTTGGTAGCTCAAATCCGTTTTATCTTTGGAAATGCGAAGCAGTTAGCAATATGACAGAAATGCGTTTACATATTTGTTGTATACCCTTAGACTTATATCAAGAGACAAGCAAACTCCTTCAATAATATAAACCATTTGTAAGAAAGGTAATCAAGTCGTGGAGATTTATTTTAAAGAATAACAATTGGGAAATTTGTGTGTAGTAAGATCAATAAAAAATTTAAAAAAACCAGAAACATTAAAACAAAAACGTACATATGATCATAATGGAGATAATAAAGATTAGGAAACACAACTCACGAATAAAAGTTTAGTAACATTGGGTTGGGGGACTTAATGTAGGCCTTTGACTAACACACACAACTAGAAAATAAAAAGTTTGTAGCATGGAGCGGGGGTATTTATTGGACCACTAAATCACACAGGTGAAGTAGAAATGAACTGGATTTTAAAGTAGTTTGAGAAAGAAACAAATATATAAAAAAATAAGTAATAGCAAATTTTAAGGTAACAAGTCTGTGAGAAATGAGAATGAGCTGATAATAATAAATGTTAATTATAGACACGTCTGTGAGAAAGGAGACAGAGGTGCCGACTATCAAGAAATGTTACTAATTGGGTTGGTCATTATTTACAGGAAGTCTAATAATAGAATTAAATAAAAATATGTTTACGTCCGGGTAATGTGTAAGGTCGGTTAGTAAACTTGTCTGCGTTCATCCTATATAAATTGAGCTTTTTGTGTATCCAAAAACATGTTTACAAATGTTATTTTTTGGACATTTTATCTATCCCAAAAATTAGAATTTTTTGTCCACAGTCTTTCCAAACGTGTATGTAGTAAACATTTTGTTGGAGGAAAAGGTCCTACAGACAATATTCAAAACTTTAATTTTATAGAATTTTAAATAAAAATGTAAGTATAAGGTTATACTATTTGATTTATTAAATAATGCGAAATAGAACGTCCTTGCGAGAGTGAATTTAATTTAATATGTAAATGGATCAGTGACTAATACTAATGATGTAATAATTATAATTATTAATCTTAGTGTAAGTTTATTACTAATAAATACTAAGGCATATATATTTTATATGAACCAATGAAAACTATTTATATTAAATATAAGTTTGCTAGGACTAGTACTAGTACTTAGTACTAGTAACAAGTGCTAGTGCTAACGGCTCCAACTATCGAACGACCGCTTACACTCATTTCAAAAAATGTTCAGGTTTATGTTTATACATTTTTAAATTAAAATATCAATATAATGTTTATTAATAGGATATATTATATTATGCGAAATGGAACGTCCTTGCGAGAATGATTTATGAATTTTATGTAAATGAATTAGTGACTCTGCTCTGACTGAGGCTCTAGTTCTAGTTCATTTCCTCGTTCGTCCGTGAACTTTATTATTTCATACTATTTACTTATTTACTACTAATACTAATGATGTAATTATAATTAAAGTCATAATCTTAGTGTAATTTTAATACTAATAAATCCCAAGGCATTTATTTTTATAAGGACCAAGTAAAACAATAAATATTAAAATAAATATATTTGTTAATAATTGACTACAATTACTCATTACTATTACTATTATGCAAGGACTAGTGTTTACCATAGTTACGACTATCAAACGACGGCTTACACATGTTTAGGCTTATTTATTTAAGTTTTAAGTCTTCGGCATTTAAATAATTTAATCAGCTGCAAAACTAAGTGTAAAAAAATATTATTTTTTTGCACAAAAATTGCACCTAGAATATCGTTTTTAGTAAGATCGGTGTATCAAAATACACTGTTGTAATGGATATTTCAGAAATGTTTGACCTGAATCTAAAAATAGCCCTATGACCGAATGAGTTATGACGTTTTCCGGTCTTATAAATGATCAACCCTTATAGGGTTTCCCATCTGAGTCCGGTTACATTGTTGCGTGAGTTCATACATCATCATTTCAGGAGTTCCCGATTTTGGTATCACAGTGTGTAGTGCCACGTCTCATGATCGCCATTTTCTTTTCTGTCATTTTAGATCGAGAACAGAACAAAAGTAAGAATCAGTAAGAATGGTCTTTAGTAATTTTTAAGTTATAAACAAACCTAATGCATATACCATCTGTTAATACAGCTACATATCTGCTTATTTTGATAAAATGACTTTTACATCTAATAACATTATTAGTATATTAAATGAAATATATGTTATTTTGTTTAAATCATGTAAACATTAAATGGCGCATTTGATATGTGCACATTTAAATAGTAAGGTAATTTTAAAAGGCACTGCATTAAGTGAAAACAACTCACTCGGTAAAGCGGTAAAAATGAAATAATTAAACAACCGACTATGCCAGGGTTCCCAACTTTTTTGTACTCTAGAGCACATTCTAAAATATCGGTAGGGTGGCGGGCACCACGTATTTTTAATCGACAAATTCCTTCCATAACTTCTCATTTTTCCATAATTATTTTCTTTTATTCATGACTTATTAAGAAATAATAAACACAAATGTTTCAAAATAATAAAATTATTATTCAAATTGCATACAAAAATAGAAATATATGTACAAAATGTAAACAAAGTAAACAAAAAACACAAATCCAAAAAAATATTTTTAAAAAAATTATAATGACAATATGTTAATGTGATCTTTGGGATTGCATATCATTGGACAGTGCCTCATAATTAGGAGAGTATGACGATTATCCTGTCAGCAAACAATCATACAGATGCTCATCGGTGAGTCGAGATATTTATCTTGATTTTATTAAGTTCATGTTTGAAAACAATGATTCGCATCAATATATCGAGCCGAAAAATGATTCAAATTTATGAGCCTTTTTTTTTCAAAAATGGGAAATTTTCTCTGTCCAAGTATTCTAAAAGTCCTCTAATTTTAAGAAATTTAGCAAAAGATCATTGTTAAGGTCCTAAATTTCTAACTCTAGTTCTTCTGTCTTACCTTGAAGAAAATCTGCAATATATTCTGTCATTTCAATTACATTTATTTTTCAAGTAAAAGGATTGTTACTGAAGGAAACAATTGGCTCGATATGTGTAAACTGTAAAAATCCCTCTTCAAACTGTTTTGTACCACCTGAAGATGCTTAAAAAATAATGAGCGGTTCAATTCATTGTTACCAAGCATTGTCTTTATGTGTGGGAAATTTACGAGAGAATACATCTGTGAAATAAACAAATCCAATGTAGCTTTAGATGACCTTACAGAGGTTATCATTTCAACTATTTTTTTCTGGCTTCCCTTGCAACTCCAAATTTAAAGAATTCAATTTTTTCATGATGTCTGCGAGAAATCCCAAAACAATCAGCCAGCGAGAGTCAGCTAGTTCATCATAATTTTCCTTTTTATCGTTTATAAATGTTTTTATTTCTTCAATTAAACTCACAAATCATGTAAGAACCTTTCCTTTACGGAGCCAACTTACTTCAGTATGCAGATAAGATCATGTCCTTTATCTTCAGTATCTTCTAACAGAGCCTTGAAAAGTCGGTGTTGCAAAGGAGCTGCTCGAATAGAATTGATTATTTTTGTAACTATTTTCATAACGTGTTCAAATTGCAATATTTTAAAACAAAGAGCTTCCTGGTGGACAATACAGTGGTAGAACATAAAGTTTGAAAATGATTCATCCTTCTTGCAGAGGGCAATAAATCCTTTGTTTTTACCTACCATTGCTGGTGCCCCATCCGTGGTTATCGCAGACAGATTGTGCAAAGGCATATTTATAGGCTTGTCGTATGTTCTGTATGTATTATAAATATCCTCACATTTTGTCTGTCCTTTAATATGTAATATTTGCAACATATCCTCTTTTACTGTGAAGTTACTAAATACCATTACCACAATAACTGCTAATTATGCAGTGTCTGATATATTGGTTAACTCGTCAAATTGCAGCGAGAATCAGTCACATATTTCCAAGTCAGTCTTTAACTGAGTCTGTATGTCTGATGAAATTCCATGTATTCTTCTTGTGACGGTGTTATTTGACAACTGTATTGCTGAGACAATCTCACGTTTGTTTGAAAATCCATCAAACAAACAATCGAAACCAGTAAAAAAATAGTTCCGTAAACAACTCACCATCAATGAAAGATTTCTTATTTTTTGCGAGCATGTGAGAAATTTTGAAAGAAGCAATTGTTGCCTTTATAGAATTCCTCATGTCTAGTGAAAACAGTCTGTTGTGCAGTTAGACTTGATTTTAGTTGACAGATTTGTTTTTCTTTCTTAATTCAGATTCAAGTGGATAATTCACATAAAAAAAGGCATGACTTATCTGAAAGTGTCGTTCAACATTATGTTTTTTTGGCACTGCAAGGCTACTACCACACAACAAACAAACGCATTTTTTTTCAAACTAACGAAACAATGTGATTGCTCCCAGTCAGTGTTAAAATTAAAGGTTCGTTGTCTTTTACTCGGTCCACTCATTTTAGGGCTAAAAATAAACAAAAAATAAATAGTAATTCAACTATAATATAATATCAAAGTTATAGCGCAAGTCTGTTCTCCATTATATGCAATAATGTATTATAACAAGGACTATAACTATCTCCACAATCATAATAGATTTTCACTTATTAACATACTAGATTACGCACCTCACTTTTAGCCCGTTAAAAATTTTCAGAAGGAATATCAAAACTACTAAACCGTGTTTCGTCAGACGAAGATGTCTCCTAGCTAACGGTCGCGACCCAAACGGGGCAGCAATCACAATGACAACAAAGCGGTTCCAGGCGGGGAACGCTATTTGCACACCACTCCTTGTACACGCCGAAAACCCGAAGTGAGCCGATCATCGGAATCATGTGTCATGTGTTTTGGAAGTCATCGGCTCAGTTCATGGCATTCATTCACTTCGGTTTTTATGCGTGTACAAGGAGTTATGTGCAAATAGCACTCCCAGTTCCAGACTAGCGTGAAGTTTGCAGTCTGGCTGGCAGCTAGACAATCTGCGACAAGTACTGTCAGCAAAGAAACCACTCATAATCACTCATACATACAATATCGCAAACATTAGAACGTGTTTAATACACTCAGTCACTCAAAACAATTAAAACTCTAACTCTAACAAATAAATAAAAATAAATCACATTTTTAATTAATGTTTATGAAAAAAATTATGTCTGTGTCGAATAGTGGCAGCACATTCGAATCGTTCCGCGGGCGCCATAGTGCCCGTGGGCACGGGGTTGGGAACCCCTGTACTATGCTAATAAAATGCAATTTTGGAAAATGTATTGCAAAATTTGACTCTAGCAGACAGTCAGACACACAGAATAGACATTTAATTAAAATCATGTTATTCAATTAACTATCACACTAAGTTCTTAATTGTATCATTAAACTTAGTCTTTTGTGTAAATTTCGTAAATAAAGTATATTTACCTTCATTTGTGAACTTACTTTTTTATGGGGCTTCATTGTTATTCCAAAAAACGCGAGCATCTTGTTCAGCCTTATTTATTGTTTTGGAAACAAGGTAACGTGCTTGTAAACTCAATTGTTATTCGTTCCTTCACGAATTAACCACTGCTTTCATTGACTGCTAACTTAGAGTGGCTTGCTAGTGAATGTTTGAGCTTGCAACTAATCAGCTATTTTAACTTTTTTATTTTTCAAGATCAAATATAGCATATTTAGTAGTAGGGGACAGCCGAATATCCAGAATGCCGGATATCCGGACCAAATATCGGGATTTTCGCCACTATCCAGATTTGGCAAATAACTATGGCAGATCCAAATAGTATCCGGATATCAATGTAGTAAAGAATTTTTAAAATTAAATTAAATTAATATTAATTAGTTTATAAGCAAATATATACAAAATATTAAAAAGTAAAAAAAAACAATAACCAGAAATCAGTACATTTAACAAGCAAGAATTGTATTCAACAACACAAAGTTCAACAGGAATTTACTAACTAGTAACTATTTTATTTACTCATGTCATTAAATTATTTTCATTGTTATAGCTGATATATTAATAATAATAATATTAGTTTTATGTTACAAAATAATAATTTTAAGCTAATTTGTAATTATTAGTTTATACTGTAAACTGTATAGTTAAACATGAGCCTTGGAAACTGGGACAGGCTGAGAGTTGGCTTTAATTTTTAATTTCTTTGTCATTGACTAGTACCTTGACAGTAGTCAAACTTTCAATACTTTCAATTCAGTATTGAAATTTAAACATTTTACGTATATGATATAAGTTATAGCTTTGTAATAATTTGATATTCATTTTTTTCCCGTTGAACTTTAAATGGCAGTTGCAATTGTGATTTGATTTGCGAACCTAAACATAAAAATGTTGCTTGTCTCACGTGTTATTTCTTATTCAGTCTTATAATTTTAAAACGCTAATCTATTGTGAAAATAATAATTATATAAAATAAGTTAAGTAACAAATTAAGTTATATATTAAATTATTAATATATAACAAAATAAACAAATTAACAAGCTTGATCTATTCAAATCATTCAAATCTACTCAAAATATACTGAAGGAATCAATTTCAATACCAGAAAAATATATTAAGTTAAAAAGTTACAAGTATAGATATTACTTTACCACATAAGATAACAAACTAAGTTAACTAACAGCATGTTAAACTTAAATTGTCTGAATAAAAGAACAGTTTTTATTATGGCTCTAGATCATGACTTCTTGTACACCACACTACACACTCAATACATCAATGTTCGCTTGGTTCATACTACAAAGATCGTTTAACTCCGTTCAAGTTCGTTCATTCAATTCGTTGTAACATGTTCATTGTTGACTTTGACAATGTAACAACTTCGCTAGCAGATACTCTTCATTTGTAGGATAATAAATATTTTAATAAATAGTATTAAATACTTTATATGAAGTAGTAAAGTACACCCTATTAGCTCTTACACTTAAATGTGGAGATATCCGGATCCGGAATCCGGAAAATATTGGGGCCAAACTATCCGGATTCGGCAAATAGTAAAAAACCATATCCAAATGATCCCTATTTAGTCGTTTTTTCAAAAATACACAGCAAATATTGTAGAATTTTACCATATAAACTAGGAACAAGGAATAACAGTTTCTCATCTAAAATTACTTAGTTTATCTTGCAAGTGTGCACCTCATATATATATTAACATATTGATACTATTTTACTGTTGATTTCGTACGACACTAGTTTACACAAAAGTTATGGATTTCTTACAAACAATATTTCACAATATATATATGCAAATTTTATTTGAAAACAATTGAATGGAAAATTTAAATGTCTACATATTTGAGAGACATAAAGTCGCATGTCAGTTAATAATAACTATTTTCTTTGAACTTCTCCTTTTTAAAAAAAAATATATTAATTTTCTGTATTACTTTATTAATCACCAGATTATTGCTCCTGACATAGAAACTATGCATTCAGTCAATTAATTCCTGTGAATATTTTTAAAATGCAGGTAAGTGCATTAAGGAAATTTCATTAGACATTTTGTGTATTCATGTTTGACGATATTTGACAGAGAAAGCGTATTATCAAATGCACGTAATGTTTAGAAATATGTTACCATATATTTTAAATTCATATGAAATAAATAATGTTATTTATCCAATAACGATTTTAACACATACATTTTAATACAACAAAAAAGGAGACAAATAATAGATTTTTGTTAAGATTTTGACAATTGTTTCGAAAATTGTTATAACTTTTTCATTGTGTGTGTTTTTCGGCTTAAATTAACTTAGCACGTGATTATAAATTATTAATATATAAAGTTTAAAAAAAAGAAATAAATCATTAACTGTTTTTGACATGTAATTGTTTTGAACTTGATATCTTGAACTGAATGGGCCCTGGGGCCATTAATGTCGGTTTTTTCTTACATGAAATATATAAAAATTACTGTACGCGTTAGCTACTGAGTAAACGAATGGATCTTAACCAAACTTGTGTATTCAAAAACTTGGTAAATCATATTAAAATACTTAAGGGCAATGAACTTCTAGTGTCAACTGCTTCGGGGCCGGGGCCCCCAATGGCGATTGTTCGTATATGTTTAAAATATGTTTCCCATTCACTTTTTAACGATCTTGAGAAATGTATCCATCATGAAACTGAATTAAATGAACAGGTTTTTGAAATAGACGTCTTGCACAAAAAGGGCTAGGGGACCCTTAATGTCATTTTTCCATTATAATAGATATATAAAAATTAGTTAAAACGTTATATAATTATGAGAAAATAACTTATTTTGATCAAACTTGGTTTAAAAAAAAATTAAGAGCCTATATTAAATTACTATAGGGCACTGAACTCCTAATGTCAATTACCTTGGAGCTGGGGGCCCCAATTTTTTTTTACTGAACGTTAATAATTGTATTCTTCATTCAATTTTACGGGACATTAAAAATATAGCTTGAGTACAATGGCTACTAAAAAATTAAATTATCACTCATTTTGAGGCCAGGGCCTTTAATATCGTTTCTTCTTTTGTAAGCTTTTAAATTATTAATTCATTTATCTGTTTGCTTTAAAAATTGCACTTTTTTGCGCACTTCCGGAAAGGTTTCTGGCATAATTTTTTTTTAAAACATACCACTCATTGGTTTCTTTGAATGTATTCATTTTTACTGAGATTGTTGGAACGCACGACGGGTCTGCTAGTATATATATATATATATATATATATATATATATATATACAAGTTAATTTTATAATATTTTTTTTTCTGATAATAAAAACAAGAAAATTTATTTTTTGCTTTCATTAAAAAAGATAAAGTAGAAAAAGGAGATTACAATTATTTTTTTGATATATATGTGCATTCATTATGATTTTGATAAATGGAATACCAGTAATTAGTTTTTTCATACCAAAAACTTTTATGTTACATTTAATTTGTTTTATATAGTTAATAAAAATTATTTTATCATATTTTTAATTTTAAAAAAAAATCAAACATGTTTAATGTTAAATATGTTATTTTACAAAGTAATTTTTGTGTGTCCCATAACCTCATTGTCATTGTGGGGCTCTAGTGTTTCCATAATTAGAACTTTCTCGGGGCTTGAAAGACCTTGGCGACGCCCATCTCCTCTCCATGTCAGCGGAGGACTTTTTTTATTTTTAGCGATAGTCGTTCATCAACATTTTTATTGTGGCTTTAACGTGGATTAAATCCAACGCCCATCAGCTTGTGAGGCAAGCGCACTATTGACTTTGCTACCCTTATTATAAGGAAAAAACTATTTTTGTTGTTATACATTCTATTGTGATGCATATTGTACTAAAATCTGCAAAATAATTTACAGAAAATAAGTTATAACTAAAATAAAATTTTAACAAATAATAAACATTACAGAACTATTTGACATATTTCAATGTAAAGATTGAATTCAATACGTTTTTAAAAAATGAGTATATCTAATATTTTCTTTAAAATAAATTTATAAAACATTACAATGTATGAATATAATAGCATTGTAAATAAAAAATGACAATTTTCTTAATTTTCTTATTAAGATTTTACGTGACACAAAACAATGCTTTAGATTATGTTTATATAACAAAAACACTCAAGCATAGTTAGATTTAGTTTAAATTAAAACATAATTTATTAAGCTTAATTAAATTCAATAATGTAGCAAATATGTTTATCAAAAAACATCTGCATAGACATTTTTTATTCTTAATTAAGTAATTATTTTTTTTATAACTAAAACATAAAATTTATGTTATAGTTTTTGCGACATTTTTTTAAAACTTCCTTTTTTCATTAATAATATTAAACCCTTTGATTTATAACTTATATAAGTTATAGTGTGTATATTAGAATATTATTTTCTATAAGACTGGTGCATTAATTAAATATCAAACCAATGTTTTGACAAAATAAATACCATTACCAAATAAAAATATAACGTAACATGGCTTTTATAAACCAACAATTTAAAGTTTTTATTTTTTCTTTTCTTAGTGCAGTTTATTCATTGATCTTGTCATATATGTTATTTTCAAATGTAAAAAAAATTAAAAAGACTTAATTGTATTTTGAACTGTCTTATATGTTAATAAATGAACGACTTTCTTTTTTAAGGTTATGTATATTTTCTATTAATTATTTGTCAATTATATTTATACTGCATTTAATTGGCAATTTAAAAAAAATTCATTGTTTACAAAACAGATTGTATAATTACAAAATGCAAGCTATTAAACTCTAATTTACAGCTATAACTTTGTGTCTTCATAGTTTAGCAGAGGAAAAAATATAGTAAAACCTTTTTTAAAAAATTATAAAATGTATGAAAAGTTTATGTTTAATTTGGCATGTTCAATGTTAGGAACATGTATATACTTTTATTATCTCAAAACTAAATCAGCATTTTAAATCCACAATAAATTTGGAAATTCAAAGTATCAATTATATTAATACAAAAGGATTATGTCCTATTTCAACATAGTCTTTAAATATGAATCTACGATCTAAAGTTAATAGCAAAATTAGGCAGGCACCAGATACATGCTTTAGTAGCTAAATTTTCTTTCCCAACGAAAATATGTATATTTTAGTCTATACTGTACACCAAGGGTCAAAAAACTTTTGTCACTGCCGTTCGAATAGCACCACGCGCAAAATCTAACCCGCGCCCATTAGTAAGGTGACTCCTACTGTATACTTTAGTCTAAGGCAGTGGGAAGCAAACATTTCATGGCGAGGGACGCATTAGTACGTTATGAAACGCCAAGTTGTTGATCATAACTAAAATGTAGCCTCAGCTTAAGTAAAAAAAATCACCTTTAACATATTTTTCTGGATATTTCTGCATTCTTCCGCAGGCCGCATGCAGCCTGCGGGCCATAAATTTACCACCCTTGTTCTAAGGCATCGTTTGGTAAAACGCGACTCACGAGCCGCATGCAGCTCTTCTTCGTTTAAATAGTGGCTCAAGATGACTTTAGGAAATTAAACGTTTTCGCTTTTAAATAAAAAAACAACAACAAATAATCAAAATAATAATAATAATGTTTACAAAAAATATAAACCGGATCAAGTATTTTTTTAAAAATTTAATTTTAAAAGTTGAAGTTAGCCCTGGGTTTCTAGTTTTTGTGTGATATAAATTGTTTAATTTTAATTTTTTATGTGTAAAAATCTGACATTTTAATTATGGTTATGAGTGTTTTAGACACTAAAGTTAAAATTTATTATTTAAATAAGATTTCTGGATACAGTGTCAGAAGTAAAATGATCTCAACTTCAAAAAGCTATTTGCCGACTTATTTCCATTTGATGTAAAACTTCTAGTGGGAATATTTTTTTCCAAAATAGAGTTAATAAAATCAGAGCATAGAGCTGTAACTAGTAACCCTCTTCTGAACAAAACTTCTTCACACCACAACTACTAGCTACCAACAAGATAAATTGAAACTTACTCTTTCAAAGGCTTTTCAGCAGGATTAAAAAATAAATAATAAATGTTAATTATAGTTCTAAATGTAATGCGTTTTTATACATTCATTTTACAAATATAAGTAATTGTTAAACTGTCACTCATATATTTCTTCAGTATACGTTTAGGGTTAAAAAACCAGAATTGTTTAATAACATTGTGAATAGTGTCGTGACCCACAGTGCTTGGATGCGGCCCTTACCTCTTTTTTTTAAAAATGATTGTCAGTTACTACAGGTCTGGCCACATCATGTTTAAGGTCTAGAAAATATGATTTCTCAAAATTAAAACATAATAAAATATAATACTTGCATTTTACTTTGTAAATGAACATAGTTTTGCGCGTAATATAATGGCATACAGTGATGAACTTCAATACAGCTTTTGAATCAAATACAAAAAAAAATTATTTTGCGGTTCAAACAATAAATTTACAAGGGACACGCATTTAACTAAAATATACATTAAATGTTATCCACTATAACACACAACACCGATAATCTAATACAACTCAAATATAGACTTGCATTTTTCTTATTCTCTATGCAAGATCAAAAGTAACGTACACGTTTTCTTTTTTGCCGTGAGTAATTTGGCCTTAGCCTAATCAGGTAAAAACCTAAGCAATATGTATCAGCAGTTTCAATTTTACTAAAATTTAAGACTACACCTAAACGTAGGGGGGCATCTACCTTCTCTATTGAATGAGCGCCTACAATAGATAATGTATGTTAAGATATATGAGAAGGGGAAAAAAAGAAAATTACTTTACATCAATTCAGGATAAAAGTAGAGGAAGAATGTATCAAAAGTTAGGAATAAAAGTTAAAACTGGACAAAGATTGTACAGCTAATTTTTCTTTTCTTTTTGACATCAGACAAATGTATTACTCGAAAAGATATTTATCATCAGATGTTCATAAATCTAAACATACTGTACTCCTTTTATCAGTAATAATTAATTTTTTAAAAACATAAAATCAAATAAAATGTTATATTTTGTATATAATTGCGACATTATTTAGTAAAAAAAAATAAAGATTTATATTTTTTTAAAATTAATAAAATAATTTCAGAAACAGTTATTACTATTATTTTTGTAAATTTACTTTTATTTTCTTATGGGATCATTTTTAAATACAAAGAAATAGGAGGACTAATAATTTTTGCTTTCGATCTTGATTAATTAAATGAATCCCTTAACTTTTTTTACATATTCTTTTAAAATTATTTTTTAAAAATTGTTTACAAATAAACATAAGCATATCTAATTTATAGAAAGAAAATAAAATGTTTGAAGAATCGTGTTTTCAAATCATTGTAATATTAGTTTTCCAAATAAATATGTTTAATAATATTAGATGTGAGCTTCAAAGTAGTCATAAACATTTTTCTCAAATTCATAAAAGTTGTTTAATATTTGATTTTAGGAGTTGCAGACGACATATAGTTTAGTGATCATACCATAGATGATATACACACTGAATTTATTTAGTAATTCAATAATTTATTAATCGTATTAATGTTTTGTTTAATTTTAATTTAACTACCTGGGTAAATGACCAAAATTACAGATACTAATTTTTTAAAATATTTTTTTCTTCAAATAAATATAGCTATTTTTTTTTCATAAAAATTTCTAAGTCTCAGTTAGTAATGTTAGAATGCGATTAATTATATGACATACATTTATTTTCCAGAACCTAATATCTAAAAGAGAAACAATAATATTTTAGAAATACCTAATGCAGATTAACATTTTTTAGTAAAGTAACATGATATCTGTATACATGATGTTTCTTAAATTTCTTTTTTTAGAAAGGTACCTCAAGGTCAGGGCTTGATGCAAGACAACGTAAAAGGCCAAAAAACCTTGGTAAAAAGTTTCTACACATCGATAGAAATGAAATATTTTAAAATCTATATTAATCTACATATTATTTAATATGGTTAGAAAGAGAGATTAAAAGAGATGAAGAGAGAATTAGTGAGAGAAAAAAAAATACTTTGTGTTCCTAGTACACGAACTAAAACATTTGGCGAAAGGTCATTCTCTTTTTGTGCAGACAAACAATGTACTTCTCTAACATTTCATCCGGAGTATTTCATCTACCAAGTCCTTCAAGACTGCACTTAAGACGCATCTTTTCAAAATGTATTTTCAAAATTAAAGAAACAACACTTCGTTGTAATGATTAATGTAGCTTATGTGTAACGTACTGTCATTTATGTGGTTATTACGATAAGAATTTTTATTTAATTATTATATGTATGTTATTATCTCCATGTAAAGTGCTATGAGGCCCGGCTCCTTGCTGGGATACAGCACTATAAAATAATTATCAATTTATTATTATTATATATAAATATATATTTTTTCAGGAAATTGCAGTAAGCACATCGAAAAACAAGGTGACGCAGACGACAGGCCTGAAGATGACAAAGATAAAAGACCTAAATTAAATGATGTATCAAGTTTTGTTTTAAGTAATATTTTGAAAAAAATAAATTTAATTATATGCAAATATACACAATTTTATTTTATTTTTATGTACATATTTTTGTTTATGGCAATTACGTTAATTTGAATTTTAAGATTTCAAAAAATCACATATTACGTTTTAAGAGCCGTTATATCAGAAAACAGACCTTACGCTTAATTTAAATATCCTTTCTTTGATGACCTTCCTAGGAAAACATGAAACCCAGGTGTCAGAAGGGGGCGAAGCAGTTCTAAAGAAATATTACAACAACTGTGAGAAGAATCCAGGTCACACACAATTTGTACCTGTCAATGATTTTAACGTCAATCATCTGCCTGAAGGTTACCATGATAACGACATAGTTGATTTTATTAAAGCTATAGCTGACCTCACTGTCAGGTTAACTGTTATGATGACCAGCACAGAAAGACCAGAGGTTTGGCCAAAAACCAAAGAACCTTTTCCATTTTATGACATCAGAGGAAATGACGTCATGAGAATAGGGACAGGTTTTGTGAGTAAAGTTGAAAAATGCATAAAGAAACATTGTTTTTGTTTTAAGTGTCGACAATCGGACACACCAAGCAAAGTGTGGTGGAAGGTAATCATATCCACGGCCTTCCACTTTATTTTTGATGATCTTGAAGGGGAGTGGACTACTTGTAGGTTTTTTTATGATACCGAAGATAGTCCTCTTGTTACACTTAATAGTTGGTTGGTGGTGTCTGAAAACATTAAAGACGACAGGTGTTGTTTAGAATTTGTGACATGTGACATAGATTTACTAGATTTAATGGAAAAACTAGAAAATAAGTTCAAATGCAGTATGAAACTACTTTTGAAATTACAAAAGAAATACTCAAGTCCTACAAAGAACAATGACTTAATATTTATCGTATCCCATCCACATGGTTGTCCTAAACAGATTTCTGTAGGGCACCTAATAGAGAAGCAAAGAGTTAAACCAAGGGCAACAAAACTTACGTACACAACATGTACATGTCCAGGCAGTAGTGGGGCGTGTGTCTACCCATTATGGAGTAATTCAGAATCTCTGATTCTCTCCCATGTCCACAGTGGGGTGGACTCTTTAGGAAGAAATTTAAGTAACGTTGGTCAATGGGATCAATAATGTGGGACTGTTAAAACCAATTAAAAACTATTGACAATTTAGGTAATGCTATGATTTTTTTAAAACTGCATAAGTGTAATTGATTCTTGTAAAAGACAACACCCTCAACGAAATCCCATGTCCATTCTCACGATCGTTCTCGGTATATTCACTTACACAATTTAATCATGGGTAATCAAAGACTTATCAATTAATATAAACGTTTTCTTTTTTACGTTTATTTTATTATATATGAAATCACCATTAAACTTTTTAACAATACTTATAAAATTGATTTGTTTATATATTATTTATGCTAAAGCATTTTAAAAGATTTCGTCAATTTTTTTTTGTACAAAGCAATGTAGCAATTAAGTTTAAGGATTGTATTTATTTTGTGTGTGTGTTATTAAGTTCATTAAAAGAAACATCTGCATGCACTGATATTTTATTGGTTGCGAAAATGTCTGCAGCCCTCCAAGGGCCAGTGGGTCATATATGACCCGCGATAATAAAAAAATCAAATAAATTTCTTTAAAGGCATTTAATTATGGTATGATTACCTCTAACACCCAGTGTTCCTTCTTTGTAACAAAAGGAAGCTAAAATTTTATTCTTAACATAGTTATGCTTTAGTGAATTTCCTTTTGCAAATGGCTACGCCCATTGCTCTTTGTACTGAGAGACGACCCCCTATATTTTATGAATCAGCTCTTTATCAGGAGGTAAGTTTCAAATTAATTAATTGTTTTAAATGAAATTTAAAAATGTTTGAAACACTTATGAATGCACATAAATATTGGATTGTTAATAATTTTGTAATGCTTTGCTTTATAAAACCAGTTAATCACGTGCGACCCATTGGGCGTTCGTGGTATGAGTTATTTTAGCTGTTGCCCCTGGTTACCGTTTTGTTTGCTTACACTTTTTTGAACTATATCTTATCTTATCTGTTTCAGACGCTCCTTCTATACAGAAGATTATTGTGTCCTTCGCGTATATATGGTTTGTGTTTAGTCGTGCATTCTTATTAGAGTTTTAAATGTTGATAAAGTGTTGGCTTTCCTCGTTTCTGCAGGCAACCCATTCCACGCCCGAATTCCGGATGGGAAGAACGAAAATTTGTATGAGTTTGTTCTTGCATACGGAATAAGAAAGGTGTTTTATCCCTTATGTCTATCTGATAGTTGTATTAAATTATCTTTGTGTTGTATTTCTAAATTAGAGTTAATTGCTTTATGTATGATTACCACTTTACTCTTGGTTCTTCTATCCTCTAGTGTTTCAAGGTTTATTGCTTTAACTAATGGTGTTATTCTAGTCAGTTTTGAATATTCTCCAGTAATGAATCTGACAGCTCTTTTTTGGATTTGTTCTAGTTTATCAATGTTTTCTTTGGTAGATTGGTCCCACACAGAAGATGCATATTCAAGTACAGGTCTCAACAAAGTGAGATAGCATTTTAGTTGTATATCTTTATTACATTTGTAAAGGTTTCTTTTTATAAAGCCTAAGGTTTTGTTTGATTTTTTAATAACTTCTATGATAATTTCTCATTTATTATGATTCTTAAGTATTTTGCATCTTTATTATGGGTTAGTTCCTATCCATGAATGAAATATTTTGAATTTATTTGTTTCTATAAATAAGGTTATAGTGTTTTACTAATATTTTTATTTATATTATTATTTAGTGTTATATTTTTTAACATAATATATTGTTTTTATGCATTATTATCAAAATATATAATTCCCGTTGTCTGTATGTATGGTTGTAATGCTTTTAGGTGGCGCTGCGATCGATTTTGTATAAAAATATTATATGACGTCATAGTTTTAGCTTATATTTTAATTTTTGAAAAGGGAACGATGTAAAAATAGGACTTGAGGATTTATAATTATGCTAGACGCCCCGCGACGTAGCACACGCCGCACACTTGCTCATTGAGAGTGCAAAAAAAAGTAGAAATAACAGACACAAACTACAGCATGAAGAAATCATAACAACGCGAGTGAACGTTGGTTGGGCGAGTGCCAACTCATTGTTGTTTTCGAGACATTTGCAGGCGAAATTTGGTACACCCCTATGTTCTATGAAGTCAGCTATAAAACGAAAATCGGTTTAAAATCGGAGTTACATAATCGATAATCGATAATCGGTTTTCAAAAAACATCAACGTTCAATTAACAACCCTAAATATGTCTAACCCTCGCTAGGGTCGGCCAATCACAGTTTATGTTTAAGGTAATATTAAATGGGAGGCGGGTAACAACAACCTCAGTGTGCATGTCTTTATGTTTACTCGCTTTTTTTATTTACTTAGTGCTGCTTTTTGTGTCTGTACTCTCAACCCCCCCCCCAACTGTCTTTGATGAGCAAGTCTACGGCGTCTCTCCAGAGTTCCTCCTTTTCATTCGCTCACAGTCGTTTGCCCAAACCCATCCCATTTTGACAACTGCGTCTTTCAGGAAGTCTTCATCCGTAATTAGCGGTGTATGCTACGCCGAGGGTCAGCTAGTTATAAATAATATGTTGAAATGTGACTCCCTTTCCAGTCCATGACGGACTAGGGGGCAAGTGATGTAGCGCTAATAAGTTTTTAGCCACCACTAACGAGCAGAATGTGTGGCCAGCACAATGCTCCAGGGGCCTTGCCAGTACCTGGGCTTGAACCCGCGACTCGGGATCTAATATTCCATATTTAAACAAAATTGTTAGTACAATAGAAATAACAACAAAAGGAGATTTTAGGACTAAACTGTAACTGTAACTATGCCTAAAAATGGGGTATACTTTATAATACAAACAATATTATTTTCTATTTTTCAGAAAACCTTTTTTATCAGAAGTATAAAATACAAAACATTAGATACATCTTATTTTGAAGCTATACATCCAGATGAAAGTGATTAGTAGAATAATGACATTTCAACACATGATAAATATGAAGACTAAAACCCTAATAATGTTTGAGGCAAATGATGTGGTACATACAATTTTATGAGAAAATGTTATTGTATTATATGGGCATTTAAAAAAAAATTGTCTCTTTTGGCAGAGTGAAATTTTAAAAAATGAAAGTTATTTTCCTTGTGAATTTTCTTTATGATAGTTATCAGTGACCATTTAAATGCTATATTTTTAAAAAATTAGACCTTAACTCCGTGTTTTTGTTTTACAGTAACGGTCTAATGGTCATGCATCGCATTTCAATTTCACTGGTGTCACGCAACATAAAAGTACACATAAAGACTAAAAAACACATTTTTTAAAAACAAAAATACATTTATATTTCTTAAAAAACAACTAAATTTGATTATAATAAAAATTTAAGGCATGCAACAAATGACAAAGGCAATCAGTGGATGTTCAAATAACAAAGTTCATAATAATCATAATAACAATAACCAATTTTGTTCATTAAAGCGTGCTTATAAGCAAGTAATAATGTAAACATCTTTATAATAAATCACAACACATCCTAGCTAATATTAATAGGCAGCCCAAAAGAATTATGATAAATAAGAAAATAGTTGTTTGTGAATTTAGTACATGTTGCACCAGTGAGTTTACTGTTACACCAGTTAACTTTTAGTTACACCAGTGAGTTATCATTTTATCTATCTTTAAATGTTTAAGAGTTTTGTTTTTTTTAAAACTTGAACACAATTTGCATTTTATGATAATGGATATGCCTTCTGAAATTGCAATTAACTAATTATAAGAATATATAATATATTAAGTAAAAATAAATAGTAGAAAAAAGCATGCTAACTGGAGATAGGGGCATATTAAATGAATTAATGACATAAACTTAATACATTGTGTTCAACATTTCTTATTGTATAGAAACAATAGCAAAAAATGGTTTGGACACTAGTACACTTGCTTGTGATTTACCTTGGTGTAAGTCCACAAGGTCATTGCATCATCATTACTTGTTTTTACTCGGGTTGGATGTGAAATCTCGTTCCCTGGTCGGTGCCTTCAGAATAAAACTGAAATGATTATCATTTTCAATACACTGGCGAGCCCAAAAGTTTGCCATTTGCCAAAATATCATTTTTGTGTGCATAGGGCCATTACTTCTTTCTCAAAAAGAAATCTGACAACATCATCTTTATCTAAATTGTATTCTCCCGGGACATAAAAATCACAATTAGAGGCAAACAACCAGTGGCGTAGCTAGAGGGGGTGGTGGGGGCGGTCCGCCCCAGGCGGCACATATTAAGAGGGCGGCATTTGTGGGCATTTGAAAAGTAAAACCATTTCTGACAACCGCCCTTTTTCTTTTAAGGTTAAAAACCAAGGTGAAACAAAAATAATCTTAATTTTGATTCTTAACGGATTCGCGCAACATCTGTTTGATAGTGGTTTATATACATAAAGCAAAACCGTTCAAAAATTTAAAGTCACTCAGAAAGATTTATAAGAAAATGCATACACAAAAAAAATCACCCGCTCGGCCGAATAATGTGTTATATTAATATCGCCACGACAATAATTTTTTACATGGAATTTCGACAGGCGCAGAATGATGCACTAACAAGTACCTACATGGCATGGTGGTTCAAATATTGTGTTTAACTTGCAAGTAGTAATTTATATTACTGTTTCAGTTTTTAGATAATTATTGTAAGGTAATTTACAAAAATTAAATTTATTTTGTTTTTATTGGATTAAAGTAGCACCCATAATTTGTGTTTTTCATTAAAAAAAAGGTTATTCATTAAAAAATGTAAGACTATCCAATTAAAGTAATGTGTAAATAATTTGAATTCGTCTATTTTATGGAAAAATATTTAAGATTTATGTCAAGAATATGAAAATATTCAAATTTCTCCGTTAATAAACACCATAACAGCATAAATAATTTCGAAAAAGGCATACTTTAAAATTTCTAGAGTCTTGGAAAATCGACGTCTGAAGAATTAACTATTAAACCGAGATCAGATGCTGGAATTCTACTCATTTCAATTGCAATCTTTTTCTTTTCTATGTTATCTCAATTTATTGGAACTCATCTTTTTTAATATAAATACAAACCAATTTCATAGAACAAAGAGATGTGCTAATATGTTTTAGAGAATGAAAATAAGCTTATGTTTATATGATAACTACCATTATGCCCTGTTATATAGATCCATTGTTAATATACATTAATGTATAATTTTATGTAAAATGGTCTGTTACATCAGTGAGTGTTATGCCTAATTACTTACCATTTTGCAGAACGATCTGCACTGAGCCACACAGAAAAGTTTCCAATCATCAACAACACCTCAATTGTGGAAAAGGTGGTAGTCACTATTAGAAAACCCCTATGATTTTTATTGCCAATAATTTCAATCCACATATTTTGGTCCAATATCAAGTTGTTACACCAGTGAGTCTAAAACAGTCGAAATGTATATTTCGGCGAATAATAACTTAACTTTTACTTTTTATACCAATTGTTATGGTTTTACATACTGTTAAAACGCATCCCTATATATATTGCGCATAAGCGCGTCCGAAGCCGTGTGTGCGGGTGCTCGCTATAAATTATTGAAAATTAACACGTAAAATAATAAAAGTTTTGGTGTCGAGATTAACAAGACGGCGTTTCTCGCCATAAAATATTGTGACTTTTACGTCATAGTTCAAGCTCATATTAATTTGTAAAATGGAAACAAAGTAAAAAGAGCCTCGGTTTTTTCAATGTGATTTTTTTAATGGTACTATCCATCTCTGTGTGTGTTTATCTTTGTGTGTGCACGTGGTTGAATTAGTGAGTGTGTGTGTGTGTGTTTTTGTTGTGAACTAATTGTGATGAAACGGTTTATTTTTATGTCTGGTAATGTTGCGCCTCTAACAAGACTACGTATATCTTTTTTTTAAAATGTTAAATAATTAACATATATTTGCAAATTACATCTTTACACTGTTTTCTTTATGTATTTTCGAGATGTATGTCATCCAGCCGTTCGAAAAATTAATTTGCTTTAATCTGTCTACAACAGTCTACATATATGTTCAACGTTAATCTACCTAACGTTTTGTTTACAAACCATAGTCACTGTTTTCTTTAGTATAATATTTTAGCAATATTTATATATATATACTATTATTGTGTTTATTATCAAATACACAGTATCATTTTACCACTGTTCGTTATATCCTGATATATGCTTAAATTTAAATGCTTTATGTATTTGTCATTTTAAAAATTAGTTATAAATAATCAAATACTAATATTTTATTATATGTATTAGAGATAAAAGGCACATGAGTGAAACAAGATACCGACCGAACACTATAGCTCAGCAACTGTTAATATTCTTTTTGTATTAATTAAGCAACATGCAAGGTAAATTGAATTTATAAATAGAAAAATGCGTGAAGCATGTGATTAGTGATGAAAGAATGCTAATGTTTCTTAGGTGGGAGATTTATTTTACTTCTAAATAGTTTACGTGACTTTTTTTTTCTGGAACGATCGCTCCATAAACTGCCCCCCCACGCCCCCACCCCCACCCCAAAAAAAAATAAATAAAAAAAACACATTTAATAAAAACATATTTAAAAAAGATGGATTGAAAAAAAATGGTCGGTACTATTAAAGATGAAAATGGATTATACATAGAAGTTATATGCATGGACCTAAGAGTGTAGGTAATAAGTAGATCAGTTATTTTTTATATTGAGTTAGTACAAAAAAACTAATTGGAACCTAAAGCATGTTGGCGCCTTCGATAATATAGAATGCACAAACAAAGTGTCCACGTTGAAATATTAATTATAAATGTAATTTTCGATATCAATGTATAACATGCCTTATTCAGTGTATGAGATTAAAAATTGGTTTGTGTGATGCGATTTTAGCAACACATCCATTTGTCAAGTTATGTTTCAGTTTAGCGTTTGTTTTTCTTTTATAGCTTTAAAAAAATACTTTAAAATCTGACCCCAACCACAATAGTTTTTGTTAAATGCATCTTAGACTGAATTTGAAAAAACTTTGCATTTAAAATCGATCTGAAAAAGAAGCTGACTGTAGAATAATGAAAACGTTTATTTGAATTCCTAAAATGTGTATATTAAATTCTAAATACGCTGAACTGTTAACACATTAATGTTTTCTTGTATCATGTGACAAACTTTGCTTATAACGTTTCATGAAAATAAATAGTTCTTTGTTATTCACATTTGCAAATAGGTTCATTTTATTGTTTTACATGTTTTTGATAATGTGTTGGTAATAATGTATGGACCAATGGATGCATAAAATGACAAGTCATAGTAGATCTGGAAAAGGTGCTGACTTAACAGTAATGAAAACGTTTATGTGAATTCCTAAAACCTGTATAATAAATTGCAAATACAATTAACTCTTGATACTTTAATGTTTTCTTTAATCCTGTAACAAACTTTGCTTATTTTTTTTCATGCAAAATAAATAGTACTTTCTTATTTACATTTTTAAATAGTTGCATTTTAATTTGTACATGTTTTTTGATGTTTTGGTAATGATGTATGGACAAATGGGCGAATAAGCGGACAAGTCTTAATTTTCAATGAAGCTCAAACGACTTCAAATCACAGATATGCTTGATATGGATCACATTACAGTCACATAATTTTTTGTTTAATGTTCTGTGCTATCATAACTTGTGCGCACGATTCAATGCCGCAAGTAAATGTCCGGAACGCGCTTCCGGCGATTTATAAACAACCGGCTGACTCCTCAGCCATATTTGTGAAGACTTCGAACTTCAAACTTATTTGCTGCAGTATCACTTTATGCTGTGTGTAATTCACTATGCATTTACTATTATCATGATTATATCATTATTATGTATGCAAACTTATATAGCGCAACCTAAGCTTGGAGTTTTTTTCATTACACATAAATTCGTATACAAAAATACATTATATACTACTAACTATACTGGGTCAATTTTTTTTATTTATTATCACATAACCTTTAAAATTATGCACGCTTATCTTTTATAGTGCTGGATCTAAATCTTTCTTTCTTTTTATCTTGAATTGAAGTAGAGCTTTTTTTTTGAACATTAAAGAATCAAAACAACATGTGGCCCATTTTAACAACAACGAAAGCATTTACCACGAGAGTGCAAGTGACACCGTGTTCACTGTTTTATTTTAATATATTCTTGCAATCAAATTTTAAGGTCACAATAACTCTTACATATTTGAAAATTAATTGTTCTTTTTTTATAATTTCTTTTTCATAATATCTTCATAATAAATCATGTAAAATATTGGTAAAATATTAATAAAAAAAATTAAAATTAATAAAATATTACTATTGCATTATATGAAAAAATATATAATTTGGTAATGTTAAACTGATACATACATGTGTAATAGTTTAGTAGAAAACTTGAAATAACAATTGTTGGATGAAGCTATAATTTTAAATAAAATATAAAAAAGCTACATGCCGCATAATATTGTAATCCTCATACTGAGACTTAAATAAAATAATAAAAGATAATTAATTTAACAAAGAGATACTAAGTTTTATTATTTTAATGTGATTTTTGTGCGAATTCATTCAATAAATGTTTATATTACACATAACGTTTCAGTAGTAATGATAAGCTATGTTGAGTATATTTTAAAAAGAAATCCAGTACAAAGTCTTTAAATTGAAGCTTATACATAGTTTTAAATAATTTGAATGTATCGTAAATTTTAATAAATCTTTTTCCTAAAATTTTTGAAATTTCTATAACTAATCACTTTAGATTAAAAATAAATATTTTTATTTCAGTAAAAAAGCACAGTTTTCTAGAAATGTATAGAAAAAGAAATCCAGTACAAAGTCTTTAAATTGAATCTTATACATAGTTTTAAATAATTTGAATGTATCGTAAATTTTAATAAATCTTTTTCCTAAAAATTTTGAAATTTCTATAACTAATCACTTTAGATTAAAAATAAATATTTTTATTTCAGTAAAAAAGCACAGTTTTCTAGAAATGTATAGAATTTATTTTATGGATTGTTTATGTATTTTACAACCACATTTTTCAGACATACCATGCCTCCTAAACGTCGCAAACCATACACTTAGGCTGAGATTGCGGCAAAGTTAGCACGCCATGCTGAAAATCAACGTCACCGTAGAGCAGTCATTACAGAGGATGTGCGTACACAACAAAATGTGACTAAAGCTGAAACTCAACGTCGCCGTAGAGCAGTCATGACTGAGGATGTGCGTACACAACAAAATGCGATTAAAGCTGAAACTCAACGTCACCGTAGAGCAGTCATGACTGAGGATATGCGTACACAACAAAATGCGACTAAAGCTGAAACTCAACGTCGCCTTAGAGCAGTCATGACTGAGGATGCGCGTACACAACAGCGTGCTTCTAATGCTGAAGCTCACAAACGTAAAAGGATCTATATGAAACAAAAGCAGAGTCACAGTCAACGCGATGCTAATGCTAAAATTACTAGACGTGCAAATAAAGATAAAGAGCGACGTATTAGCAGAAATTCGAACCTCAGAAACACAGCTCTACTTCCTGATAACTTCAACGAAAATGAAGTACAAGAAAGCTATCTTGGCACAATGGCAAAAAATGTGTTTCTTTTTGCAATGCTAAACACTTTAACGACGAATTAACTACAAATTGTTGCTATAAAGGGAGTGTCTTTTTGTCAACAATACGCTTGCACCCCTCCATAGCTAATTATATGAATGGATCGGATTTACATTGTAAAAATTTTATGGATTATATTCGATCGTATAACAGTGCCATGGCTTTTGCTTCTATGGGTGCACAGATTGACCACACAGTCGATACACATTCAGGTCCTTTCTGTTATAGGATTCATGGTCAGATATACCATTTGACACCTGCTTTACACTCCAAACAAGGTGAATACCCCGAAGTACGCCCAGATTTACATTCTTGAATCTGCTCAAGCTTTGCATGAAAGAATGAACAACCCGGCAAACTATGGTTGCATTCAAACTGTTATGGAAAATCTTCAATTCATTCTTGAAGATATAAATCCTTTCTCTAGGCACTACAAAAACATGTTGAAATTTGAACAGGGAAGAAATGCAGAAGGCAAATCAAGAAAATCGCCCACCACGCGAATATAGCATGACATTCCTGAGAAAAGGTGTTCATAGCATCCATCCTTGCAGAACAAACCATTCCACAGCAACAGAGGAAATAGCTGCAGTGTTTCACAGTGCAGATGGCGCACTTCCAGAAAATAGGGATATAACAATTCATTTAAGAAGTGGAGGTCTCAAAAATATATCCATTCTTAGTGGATTGTGTGACCCATTGTGCTACCCCCTGATCTTTCCATACGGGGACTCTGGATGGAGTGTGGACATACAAAAAACAAGAGATCAAGGACATGTCACAGCTACAGTGGTATTCATTTCACTTTGCCATTTGTGATGGGCATTTCAATCAGTTTCTGAATGCCGGAAAGCTCACTCACCAATTTGTGGTTGATGCCTACTGTAAGACTGATGCCAACCGTTTACAGTGGGTTCTAAAAAATCAAAAGTGAATTACGAGCTGAAGACTATGATGTCCCCTACCAATTCGTAAACAGAAAGGAATTGAGTGATATTAACATCTTACCTGGAAAGAAAGTGATACTGCCTTCAAGTTTCCAAGGAAGTCCCAGAAATATGGCTCAAAATTATCAAGATGCAATGGCTATGGTTCGTAAGTACGGCAAGCCGGACTTATTTGTTACAGTCACTTGCAATCTCAAATGGAAGGAAATCAAAGAAAACCTTCTTCCAGGTCAACAGCCATGTCACCGTCCCGATTTATTAGCCAGAGTATTTCATATGAAACTGAAATTGCTACTTACCGACTTAACAAAAAACCACAGATTTGGCCGAGTTAGGGGTAAGCTGCACGTGATAGAGTTCCAAAAACGAGGACTTCCTCATGCGCACATTCTACTTTTCATGGTTGCAGAAGACAAAGTTTGGGACACCGCCAGAATCAACAAAATTGTTTGTGCAGAGCACCCTTATCAATATGCTCACCCTAGACTGCACGAAATAGTCAAGTCCTGCATGATACATGGTCCATGTGGACCATTTAATTTAAACACTCCGTGCATGGATAACGGAAAATGTACGAAGGAATTCCCAAAGGATTTCTGTGCTGAGACCAATAGCAATGTTCATGGCTACCCCAAGTATCAACGCCGAGATAACGGAAACTTTGTGGAACTTCGTGGAAACAAACTGGAGAACAGATGGGTTGTCCCATATAACCCATATCTGTCTCTGAAATATAATGCCCACATTAATGTTGAAATTTTTAGCTCAATACAAAGCGTAAAATACCTTTTCAAATATGTGTACAAAGGCCATGATTGTGCAATAATTCATTTTTCCAAAGTTCCTACAGAACCAGGACTCATGCTGGAATGGGACGAGGTAAAAAACTACTTGGAAACTCGATATGTAAGTGCACCTGAAGCATGTTGGCGCCTTCGAGAATATAGAATGCACCAACAAAGTGATCACGTTGAAAGATTACATGTCCATCTGGAGGATAAGCACACTGTTTACTTTATCCAATGCAGTGAAGCTGCAGCTGTACACAAGAAAGCTACCAAGTCAAAACTGCTGGCTTGGTTTCAGCTTAACAAACATGATGCTAATGCACTGTCATATTTATACATTGAAATTCCAGAGCATTAAAAAAGGGATAATAAATTGTCCAAATGGAAAACGCGTCAAAGAGGGCATCACACTACCATAGGTCGAATGTTTACAGTCAGCCCTACAGACAGGGAGGAGTGGTTTCTTCGCATTCTCCTTTTACATGTTCGAGGAGCTACTTCCTTTGAAGATTTAAGATCTGTAGAAGGTCACCCTGTACCTTTTCCTACATTCAGAGAAGCGTGCATTGCAAAGGGGCTAACTGATGATGACTCAGAATGGGATACATGCCTACATGAAGCTGCGACCCATAGCATGCCCATACAGCTTCGCCAATTATTTGCTTTTATTTGTATCATGTGTGAACCTACCGATCCACCAGCATTGTTTCACATACATCAAGATAATCTTATGGAAGACTATCACAGAAGTTTCTATAATAGAGAAACAGCCCTATGCATGACGTTCAGTGATATTGGATCTGTTTTGAGGACACATGGGAAGTCATTGTCAAATTTCGGTTTTCAGATTCCACAGATAAATAAAGATAGCTATATCAATGCAGACAAATTTTACGACCCAGTTTTTGAAAAGGCTCAATTCGATAAAACGTTTCAAATGCTGAATCCTGGAAAAAGAATTGCCTTTGAAGAAATTAGGGAAGCAATTAAAAATAATAAATTGGAAAAGCGTCTGTTCTTTATCGATGGACCTGCAGGAACTGGCAAAACCTTCCTATACAATACTATTGTGCATTATGTTTGCAGCAAAACTGATAAAGTTTTGTCATGTGCATTTACAGGTATAGCTGCTACATTACTCGAAGGAGGGAAAACCTATCACAGCCTCTTCAAGCTCCCGGTCCCACTTAATGAAACATCAACATGTACTGTGCGACATGGAAGTGATGTAGCAAATGAACTTAAGAACGCCAGAGTCATCATATGGGATGAAGCATCCATGGCCCCACGTGATGGTGTAAATGCTGTAGACACACTTTTCAGGGAACTAATGTCTGAAGACCCTAACGTCCCGTCAGACAAACCATTTGGGGGTGCCGTGTTTCTTTTTGGTAGAGACTTTCGCCGAATTCTCCCAGTTGTTCCACACGGAAGTAGAACTGAAATACTGTCTTCATGCATGAAGAATAGTAAATGTTGGTCAAATGTCCTCGTGCTCAAGTTGGACCAAAACATGCGGGCTAATGACAGCAACGTTCTGCAGGAACACCGACAATTCTCCGATTGGCTGTTAGACCTTGGAAATGGAAAACTTCAAGAGTCCGGATTTCCAGAAAGCATATTTGAAGTTCCTCATGAATGTATTGAAAACGGATGCATTGTCGACGCCATCTTTCCTAGAGTCATCAAACCTGGGGATAATAGTACTATAAACCGTGTAATCTTGACTCCCCAAAAACATCGAGTCTCTTGAGCTAAATGAGATTGTCCTTGGACGAATTCAGTCTGAATTAAAATGCTACAGTGCGTAGATTCAATTCAGCAAGGTAGCGCAAATGCTGAGCAAATTGCTAACTATCCAATAGAATTCTTGAACAGTTTAACTCCTGGAGGTATGCCACCACATACGCTTAACTTAAAAGTTAACGCAGTAGTCATGCTTCTACAAAACATTGACTCTACGCGTGGTCTCTGCAACGGAACAAGATTAGTTGTCAAAAACATGATGTCAAAGGTTATTGACTGTGAAATTCTTACTGGTTCTGTTAAAGGCACGAGGGTATTTATTCCAAGAGTTATTCTTGCACCAAGTGTCCCTTATCTTCCCTTTACTTTGAGACGCAAACAATTTCCATTGAGACTGGCTTTTGCAATGACAATCAACAAAAGTCAGGGACAGACTTTCGACTCACTGGGCATTTATTTGCCATCTCCCGTTTTCTGTCACGTGCAACTCATTGTTGCATTTTCTATAACAAAGTGTTTTAACTCTGTCAGGATAAAAATACTTCCAACGGACGAACAAGGCAATTTGAAGAAAGACAAAAGAGTTTTCGCCAAAAATGTAGTCTTCAGGGAGATTTTAAACCATTAAAAAATTAATCATTATCAAGTTTCTGAGAAATATTCGCCCTGTGCGTTCAAATAAACCCTTTCACGCCCCAGAGATGTGTGGTGTAGGATGTGTATCTTTATCTTCATAAAAAAAGAATCAAAAGCAGTTTTATTGATGAATATGATGTATTTTTAATGCAGCAAACAAAAAAAATAAAGGAAATATCTATATGAAACGCTGCAGGAGTTTGGCATACCCAACAAACTGACAAGAATGATATATGTCACGCTGAACAACTCAAGAAGCAAAGTTAAGGTTCAAGGAGAATACTCAAGGGAATTTAGGATTAGACAAGGACTAAGGCAGGGAGACTCACTGTCTTGTATGCTCTTTAACTTAACGTTAGAAAGAGTTATTAGAAACATAAATATTGACACTCGAGGATCAATAACTGGATACTTCCTGAGGGAAACTCAAGAACCAAAAGCTATTGGCACTTTCTATAGCCAACCCATCCAGTACCTTGCATATGCTGATGACATAGCCCTGCTTGCTAAAAGTACTAAAGACATATCAAAGTCATACATTGAATTAGAAGACGCATCACTGCAAGCAGGGCTGGAAGTCAACAACCAAAAAACAAAATACATGACTCTAGAAAGAGAAGAAAGGACAAGTGAAGACATTAAAATTAGGAACCAGACTTTTGAAAAAGTAAATCAATTCAAATACCTAGGATCAATACTAAATGAAAGGAATGAATTAATGATAGAAGTTAAAGAAAGAATATCAGCCGGTAATAGAGCATACTTTAGTAGCCAGAATATCCTCAAGAACAAAAATATTACAAGGGAAACAAAGAAAACTCTTTATAAAACTGTCATCAGACCAGCTGTAACATATGCAAGTGAAACTTGGACCTTGACAAAAACTGCAGAAAACCTGTTAAATACATGGGAGAGGAAAGTTCTCAGGAAAATATATGGACCAACAAAGGATGAGTTTGGATGGAGAATAAGAACCAACCATGAACTATACAATCTATATCAGGATACCACAATAGTTGCAAAAATAAAAAGGGCAGACAGCGCTGGGCAGGACACCTAGAAAGAATGTCAAATGATAGAGGAGTAAAGAGGGTACACCACCAAAACCCCAGAGTAAAACGGCTCAAGGGAAGACCTAGGCTTAGGTTGATTGATGACATAGAGAAAGATCTACAACAACTGGGCATCCAATATTGGAAAAGAAAGGCGTTGATAAGGACTAAGTGGAAGGAGGTCATGAGGCAGGCCCAAGCCCTACATGGGCTGTAGCGCCACAGGGATGGATGGATGGAAACAAAAAATAATGGGGATTTTTTATTTTGAAAAGCCCCACAAATGATTGGAATTTAAAATAATGACCAATAAGAGTTTTTACAGTATCTTTGTATACGCTTTTGCCATTTTTGTGATATGAAATTTGTAATTTTGATAGAGTAAATAATAAATAAGAGCAAGACCTGTGTTTTAAAAGCCAAGAATCTACAATACAATGAATCAACAATATCAACATACTAGCAATGTCATTAACTGACACGTGTTAGTCTTTTGTTAAAAAGATTATTGATAAATATTCGTACTGATAAGTTCGTATTCCACTATGTTGCTGCGACATTTAATGCATGCATTGATATTTTTCAGGTTAATTCCTTAAATAATGTGATTCTAAATTGAGGAAAAACTGTTACGTTGGAAATATATCACTAAATTGCAAAATTATAAAAATTATTTATGAAATATAACGTTTTAACAAACTGTTAAAGCAACGCAAGTATCTTCCCAAGTGTGCTTCAACATTACTAGGAGAAAAGGGTCAAACGAAGTTTTTTAACATGAATTTAAGTTAAAGACACCATTTGCGATGTATCTTTGAGGCATGATATGGTTATTGAAAAGACAGATTCCTCTGAAAAGAAAACGTGCCTGTTACATATATAAATATGATTTCAAAACGTGAAGTTACTTTTCTTACATTGGCACATCATTTACAGAGTAAGATATGATTTGAAAGCTGAGAAATTCAGTTCATAAAAATATATGCCAACATTTTGTAATGCTTACAATGTTTTCGACTACTCAACCATATTTTATGTATTTGCATTTTAAAAAAGAAGATTTGTGTGTGTGTGTGTTTGTTAAGAAGATGGTTGCTTTCTCGCTTTCCACTCTTAAGAAGTACAGTTTTGCCAAGGCTCTATTATCTAAATCTTTGAGAGAAAGATGAGACGCCAAAACGAAATACTCCCAAACTTCTATATTTCTATTGAATGTATCACCTCAAAATAAATTATGGTATTTTAGGGTTTGAGACTAACAGAGCTTCTTGCTTTCAAGGTGTGACGTCATTTGATTATTTTTTAAATGTAATTTTTTTTCTAATGCTATAGCTAAAGGAAATGGACTATTAATAGTTTTAACAGAGTCACTCATATTACTAATAACTACATGTGAGAAAATGTAGTATTAAGGGGTTAGCTTTTGCCTGGACCCTTTAAGAAAATTTGAACATATATTAATTTGTGAGAAGCGCATAATAATTAAAAAGTCATTGTTACTTGATGAGATTGTGTGTGTTTGTATTTTGAAGTCACGCTTTGTATTTAAGCATGTGTGTGTGCGCGCGCATGTGCACATGTCTAGGTTTATGTTTAAGGAAGCTTGATTTTTTTTGTCGATAGCCCAATATTGATATTTAATGATAAAGAAGGTTGTTGTCTAGATATACCACTTTCGTGATGTGTTTCGTTCATCTCCAAATTTCTAATAGAAAAATGAGACATACAAGACAAAATGCTGTGACAATTGTATTGCGATTAGCCCGTAGCATAGCACGGGTATTGTGCTCGTATGAATATATTAAAACAATAATACCACTAACTAGCCTATTTTAATTGTTTATATGAATGTAATTATGAATGGTTTTATGTTGGTGACATGGTCTTTTCCATATATACACATTTTTAAATAGTCAATAAAAAATCACATATATGCCTGAATTTGAAATATCATCCATTTTAAGATTTAGAAATGAATGCTATTTAAAAACATAGAAGCCAGTAAAAAAATGGGCTCCACTTCAACAATTATCAAACTTTGTATGCGTGGGACATGAATATCACAATTTTTTGAAAAATGCCCATATAACATTGAACCACTCATCTCTACATGCTCTAAATCTACCAGAGGAAAGAAGTATAAAGATCTATGAGTAACAAGCCTTTCAAGCATTATTTCTGAATCATATAAATGCCTAAAAGGACATGAAATATGACATGAAATATGAGAGAAGATCTGTTGTATCCCCTACAGATTGCCTAGTAAAGAAAAAGAACCTCCGACAACAACTTTGCCAGGATTAAAGATAGATGTTACTTTCAATATAAATTTCCTATCCTCAGTGATGAGCTTCAACGATGCTATTTGTGCAATCTAAAAACAAATAACTTATTATAAAACTGCAATACTTATCTTTGTTTCACTCAACAGAGAAGCTATTTGAGGTTTATTTACCTGAAATTGTGTATTATAATTTGAATAAAATGTATGTTATTACATATGTTATATTTTTTGTGTGTTAATTAATAAGTGAAATTTATTAAGTTTGTTTGATGTTCCAATTTGGAATAACAACATTTAAGTTTATTCCGTAAGTGTGGAATATTTTAACAAGTGTATCAAAGTTTATTATATTAATGTTTTTTTTTAAATTCCTATAAACTGAAGCCCGCAAAGGGATTTTTTTAAAAAAGCAACAAAACAACAGCACAGTTGAGTAGCTCATCATTTAACACAGCAGGTCTTAATCCCCCATTAAAATAAGAGCATGAATTTTCTTTTTCGGAATTTTAATATTAAAAATGGTGTCATTTGTAAGCGTCAAACGTTGATTCATACACTTATTTTCAGAAAATATAAACATATTTACATATGTAAGACCAAACATAAACTTCTTTTTAGTTCCAGAGAACAGATAATCTGTACATATGTAAATTAACATGGAAATAACTTATTTATTTACACTTTAAAAGTACTGATCATAATATAAATGATGATTTTTATTACTGAAATTTTATTTACAGTAATTAACCTAACATATCTATATGTAAAATAGATTAATAAAAAGATTTTATATTTTGTACTCTATATAATTTGAACAATGTACCGTTTTACTTACCTTTAAAATCTTTTTTCCAGCTATGGCATTAGAATTTTAACTTCTGCTCCTTTATTCCTGTTCGTTTTACTTTGGTGTATAAAAAATAATTGTAAATCTTCATCTCCTATTTATAATCAGTTAGCGTTGAGAACCCGCGTTACACCAATTCAAAAAACAAATTGATTTCAATTTAGATCATGATGAATATACTTGTTTATCAAAATTTGATTTGATTGGGAAAAACATGTGTGAAATCAAATGGTTAAAATTTCTTTACCGTTTACGAAATTGAGATTAGGGGATCTCGGCTCCAAAAGAATGAAAAAGAAAATTGTAATGCCCTATAGTATTTTAATATAGGCCATCAAGTTTTTTAATTTCAAGTTTTGTCAAAATTCATTTACAAAGTAACAATTTTTTTTTAAATTCATTTAGCTCCTATAGGGTGAAAACGCTAAATTTGGGACCCCGGACCCCAGTGAGTGATAATTTAAATACTCTTTTTGGCCGTTACCATATCGGGGGTGTACTCAAAGAAGAAAAAGAGGAAGACAAAGGAAGAGACGGGAAGACAATATAAAGGAATTCAGCGACTCTCAAAAGGCAGCACAGAACCGGGTCAAATGGCGTGAGATAGTGTGCAGTTCACGATGGTGCCTCAACGACGCAATGACGGTTAAGGGATATTTCAGTTCAGTTCACTTTTTAAAATAAGAAAAAAACTACATTTTGGCCCACGGCCCACACTAAGTGATAATTTTAATATTTTATTCGCCTTTTACCATAGCGGAAGTGTACACAACAACTTCACAATGTTTCATCTTCTACCTTATTAGAACATAGGAGAATTAGTGATTTTCCATTTTTATGTCGCTCATATAAGGACAAAACTACATTTTGACCCCGGCACTCAGTAAGTGATAAATTTAATATTTTATTCGCTTGTTACCATCGCGGAAGTGTGCTCAAAAACTTCCCAATGTTTCATGATTCAACTTTCACTGGAAATAGTAGAATTTGTGATTTTCATTTTTTATGTAGCTCATGTAAGGAAAAAATTACAGTTGGGCCCCGGCCCCCAATTAATGGAAATTTTAAAATTCTTTTTCGTTAATTATTGTTGTGAAAGTGTGCTCAACAACTTGCCCAAGTTTCATGCTTTTACCTACACTGAAATTGAAGAAATAGTTATTAGTAAGTTTTTGATGTAAACAAACCAAAACATTTGGACTCCCCCCAGTAAAATATAATTTAAATATTTTTAAATCCCTTATAATAACTTCACCACCGTCTCTCTCTGTCGTTCGTCGTCGGGCGGGCCAAAAAAAATAAAAGTAAAAATGACCCACTTTCCGCAATGCAATAGAGCTGAAATTTTAGCACATAGACTCGTGTCACCTAACAATGCATCGTATCAAAATTTCAGATCAATCGAACGTACCGTAATTAAAATACTGCATTTTTAGTTTATCTTTACACAACGTATGTAATTCAATTTCACTGTTTGTTATTGTTTTTCTTTCACGTGACAGTTCAGTTCACACGTTGACGCCAACCGTCGATGCCCACACCCCCTCCCGTCCCTTCAGCCAGTTTGAAAGCCAGGGGAAATCACACGGTGTCAGTCTGTAAATGTTTATCGAGTTTGAACATGATCAATACTTTTTGTTATGTCTCATATATAATGGATTTATAATCAAAAACTTTGTTTTTACGGGTCTTTTTAAATCCCTTAAATTAACTTCGAAATCTTGTCTCGCTCTCTCTGTCGTCATCTCTTCGTACGTCAAGCGGAAAAATAAAAGTAACAAATTACCCCCTTCCCGTGATGCCATCGAGCTGACATTTGGCACATAGCCTCGTGTCACCTAACAATGCATCGTACCGTAATTAAATTAATGCACTTTTAGTTTATCTATATAAAACTCTATGTAGCGGTCGCTATTGTTTACATTTTATGGGTCACTTGACTTCACGCCAGCCATCGATGACCACATCTCGTGTTTAACACCAGTTGGAGTTCACTCAGTTTCAGACTGTAAATGTTTGTCGCGTTGAAATATAATAAATACTTTAAGTTCTGTCTCACATATAAGGGTTTTATAGTCAAAAACTTTGTTTTTAAGGGGTTGTTTTATTAAATCCCTTATACTAACTTCACCGCCATATGTGTCTCTCTCTCTATGTCTGTCTTGGTCGGGCTGGCGGAAAAACAAAGTAAAAATGACCCTCTTCTAGTGCTTCTATAGAGCTGAAATTTTCCACATATACTTGTGTCACCTAACAATGCATCGTATCAAAATATCAGATCGATGAAACGTACCGTAATTAAAGTAATGCATTTTTAGTTTATTTCTGTATAACGTATGTAATAATTCAATTTCACAGTTTGTTATTGTTTTTCTTCCACTTGCCAGTTGAGTAAACGCGTTGACGCATCCCATCCTAGTACCGGCGTGCTTTTGTTTACATTTTACGTCTCATGGTGAGCTGGGTCCAGCAATCGGTGACCAGACATTTTCCCTCTCCCATGCACCCCCCGTTTATACAGCAAATGGGAGTAAAGGCAGATTCAGTCAGTAAATGTTTGTCGCGTTTGAACATGATCAATACTTTTAACTATGACTCATAGAAAAGGGATCTATAGTAAAAAATTGTTTTTACGGGTTGTTTAATTAAATCCCTTATTTTAACTTCAACGCTGTCTCTCTCTGTCTGTCGTTCGTCGTCGGGCAGGCAGGCGGGTGGAAAAACAAAAGTAAAAAATGTCACATTTCCCGTAATGCTATCGAGCTGAAACTTTGCACATAGACTCGTGTAACCTGACAATGCATTGTATCAAAATTTCAGATCGATGGAATGTATCGTAATTACATTATTGCATTTTTAGTTTATCTCTTTATAAGCATCTCTACCCGTCGGCTTTGTTCACATCCATGAGTTCACCCCAAGACAACATCATCGTGTTATTAAAACGTTGCGTGGGCCCTTATGAGGTGTTTGGTATTAAAAAATAGAGGTAAAAAAAGATTATTTAAAAAAAAACACATTTTATCAGTGGACTAAAAAGAATAAAATAATATAAAAAAAACCTGTAAAAAACCAAGTTTTTCACTATAAATCCTTTATGTACGAGAAGTAACTAAAAGAATGTTTATTATAATACGCAGTGCCAGACCATAAAGAAATACAAAATTGCAGTTGTGTCGTAAAACATGTTTAATATAATGCGCACCGATCAGGAATATGTTTATAAAAAGAGTTGTCAATAAAATGCGCACCTTAATGCGCGACAGAAAGGTTGTTCAATAATACGCACGGGACGCTCTATCTAAAAAAATAGCAGGATACATATGAATAAATAAAATAATCTAAAAAATCAATAATTTAATTACGGTACATGCGATCGATCTGAAAGTTTGATAGATTGTGTTTATTATCAGTACAAAACAGCCTGCAAAATTTCAGCTCGCTAGCTTACGAGCAAGTGGGTTAAAAATTGATCAAAAGTTTTGGCGACAAGGGCGGGCGGTCGAGCGGGCGGGCGGTCGGTCGGGCGGGCGGTCGCAGACACCATGACACCATATAAAGGATTTTTTTTTAAAAATCGTAAAAAAACAGTTTTTCACTATAAATCCTTTATGTACGAGACGTAACTAAAAGAATGTTCATTATACTACACAGCGCAAGACCATCCAGAAATACAAAATTGCAGTTGTGTCCTAAAACATGTTTAATATAATGCGCACCGATCAGGAATATGTTTATAAAAAGATTTGTCAATAAAATACGCACCTTATTGCGCGACAGAAAGGTTGTTCAATATAATACGCACCGCAACGCTCTATCTAAAAAAATTACATGATACATAGGAATAAATAAAATAATCTAAAAAATCAATAATTTAATTACGGTACATGCGATCGATCTGAAATTTTGATACATAGTTTTTATAATTGCCACCAAACTGCCTGCTAAATTTCAGCTCGCTGGCTTACGATGAAAAGGGTTAAAAATCGATCACAAGTTTTGGCGACAAGCAAGGGCGGGCGGTCGGTCGGGCGCCCGCAGACACCACGAGTTAATATAAAGGATTTAAAAAGAGGTATTAAAATAATTAAATTAATGGATTTTTAGTTTATCGCTATATAACTCAATGTAGCGTCTGTTGTTGTTAGCAATCACGTGTCCCTTGCTGGAGTTCACTCTACCCATCGAATACCCCACCTCCCCCTTCCCCCGGTTTTACAGCAAGGGGGAGATCACTCGGTTTCAGTCTTTAAATGGTTGTCGCGATTGAACATAATCAATACTTTTACTTATGTCTCATATATAAGTGATTTATTGTCAAAAACTTTGTTTTTACATGGTTGTTTAATTAAATCCCTTATATTAACTTCACCGCAGTCTCTCTCTGTCTTTGGCAGACGGAAAAACAATAGTAAAAAATGACACACTTCCCGTTATGCGATCGAGCTGAAATTTTGCCCATAGACTCGTATATGATTGAGTCAGTCAGTGAGGGCTTTGCCTTTTATTAGTATAGATGTTGCCTACCTGTAATAATGAGACAATTAGGCAATTATCTGCTCAAAACCAATTCTCCTCCTCAATCCTATATTTATCCTAAAAATTGTGACGGATATAAAATTAATCACAACTATATATACATGTTTATATAGAAAAAAACCCGCACTTTGTAGCGGGAGTGTGCTGATACTTTATCCAAGTAATAGTTGATGGTTGATTACAATTTTTATTTGCCAAGTTAAATTTCAGATTCATCTATTTACACGTGGTTAAAATCTTATGAGAAACAGAGATATGCCATTTTACCGCTTGAGTTGTTTCATTTAATGCAGTGCCTTTTAACATAACCTTTCTATTTAAAAGATATGATTTATTAAATAATGATTCTTGCCGACCATAATAACATAATTTACAATTTTTTTCCACTTGTACAAAATTAACATAACTTATAGGTTTTCCGAAAGAGCTCTACCACCCTCGTCACTCAAAAATTTAATATATAATTACGAAACTGCATCGTATCACAATTGTAAGTTATATAATATTTGTAAACACGTATATGAGATAAAGAACATGTGGCACTATCCCTTTAAAAGGCAAAAGCTAAGTGACTCATAGCTCAAATTAACAAAATTATAAATGTACTTTCTAAAATATATTTTTTTTAAATGGTCGTATTAAAATGATATAAAAATGTGCACACCATATTTAGACATATAGAAAGCTGACCGCATAAAATAAAGTCTTGTTATAAAGTAAATGTAATGGACCAAATTAAGTCCTCCTTTTGACGTATTCATAATTGTCTCAACAGGGAAATAATATTTAACAATTTTTATGTCTCTAAATTTTACGATTTATATTTACGGTTTATAAGCAATGTGTATAATTTCAAAAAGGAATCCTTTATTTTTGTTCCCTATTTCGGATAAGGCATCATATTTTGTAAATTATATTCAATGCACACATACACACCAGATTTTATATCTGAAAAAAAAATAAATGAAAAAAAAAGATTCAACCGTCTATTAATAAGCGCATCTTAAAAATGATTAAAAGGCAATTTTAGAAATAGTCTATGCTATTCTGAATACAAAGGAATGATCATAAAAACATATTCAATTCGCAATTCATATTAATTAAGCGTTTTCAGGATCACTTCATTACATTTAGTCAACTTTTGTTAATACGTTCGGTAGCGAAAGTTTATAATGTATAGTGTATATAAAGCTTAAGTAAACAGTTTTAAAGTGTAAGTTTATTTGACATTGGCCATCACTTTCAAAATAAAATAAACTCGGTACATCTATGGTTTTCAATTAAATGTCGAGTTATGAATTAAATTTTTAAAAATCCCAATTTTATTAATTGCATGTAAAATATTAATACAATGCATCGTGAAAATAACTGAAATAAAAAAATTCCAAAAGATCTCTGCCACTGTCGTCACTAAAAAGCTCTTATATATTTACGACACTGCATCGTAACACAATTGTAATTAATACAATATTTGCAACAGCGTCTATGAGATAAAGATAATAAAGATAAATAAAGAAATTAGGCTATATTCCTATTTTTTTTAAACAAACAAAACAAATCAATTTTATGTTAAAAAAGCATGTGAAACCATGACAATAATCGATTTTAAAAATGGCCTATGTTAATCCATCATCAAAGGAATGAACATAACATATTCAATTCGCAATACAAAATAATTAAGCGTTTTCAGGATCACTTTATTAAATTTAATCTATTTATGTTAATAGGTCCAGTAGCCTAAGTTTAAATGGTATAAGTGTATAGGTTATGTAAAAGACAATAGCTTATGTAAAAGAAAAACAAAATATAAATGTTATATTAATAGGACACTGCTAAATTTAAGATGCGTACACGAAAATGTGCGCACAGTAATCAGGCGATAAAAGATTTTAAAACGCGCACCACTAAAAATGAAGCCTTGAAAAAAATACTGACACAATGATTACAAAAATAGTTTTTTTTATTAAATGTGGAATTATGGAACAGAAAATAATTAAAACAAATTCGCAATTAAATTTAAACGTGTAAACAATTAAATCTAATGCATCGTGTGGCAGTTGTAATTAAATATTTTTACGTGTCTATCTAATATATAGAAAGTAACAGTAAAGAAAATGACAATTCTTTGTACTACACACCTCAAATTATGAAGCGTACACGAAAATGTGTGCACCGTAATTAGACATTATAATATTTTTTGAATGCGCACAGCTGAAAATAAAGTATTGGGGAAAAAAACGTCACCAAAAGTAACTCGCTTTGAACGGCATTTGAACGTTCGCGTAAATTTGTTCAATACAGAAATGAGATTACATTTTTTTATTCTTTGTCTCTGCATTTTCTGATTAATTAATTTACAACATTCGGGCAAAAGGGACAATTACAAAAACTAACTTAAAACCACGTTCAGGGTAAAAGGATAAAGGAACCGTCCTGCCAAATTTGGTCCCCGTCCGTCATTTGGTTTTTCCGTGATTGTCTAACAGAAAGTCGAGAAGTGAAACATACAAACAGACAAGCATACAAACATGCAAAGATACAAACACCAACTGAGCTTTATATATTAGATATATATATATATATATATATATATATATATATATATATATATATATATATATATTGTGACTTAAGGTTCGCACATTTGTCCAATTAGTAATTAAATAAATTTTACAAAGAAGTGAAATGTATGTGATTCAGTGAGTTGTCGCAAGGTTTAGAATGTGTAAGGCTTAGCTAGGGAATTAATGGAAGTTATTGAATGCAACTTTCTAAATTCCCTTTTTTTCAAGAATTTACTTGTAGCTCTGTAAATATATCCCGTTTGTCACGTTACTTTTTAATATCTTAATTAATTTTTTAATAGCTCATGTTAAATTTATCATTTTCTATGTGTCGATTATTTTTTTTATGCATGCTGGTATTATCGTATTTTTTATGGATAATGCAGGCACATGAGTGTTTTTTCCCTCGCTCTTAATTTGCTTGGAGTGTTTACTTTAAACCTCTTTTATTAACTCTTGCAAAAAAAACGGAAGGTAAGCATAAAGTTACAAATGTGTTGAACTTATTTCAAAATGTGACATTATTTCGCATTTTCTGTAAGCAATTTACAAAAAACATAAATAAACTTGTACGCTTAGAAATGTAGGTACTCATACAAAAGTATTAGAAGATAACCAGGAATGAGCAAAGAAAGTCCAAAAATACGTTTAAAGTTGTTAAATAAAAAAAATTCACAAATAAATGCATACAAAAAAAACACATATGATAATATACGTACAAAATACTTTAAATTTGCGCAGATATGTGATACATTGATAAGCGATCCACCTAACAAAATTCATACAGCTATTTGCAGTACGTCTTTCCATCCAGAAGGTCAACTGCTAAGTGTGGAAAAGAAAAAGAAAAAACCCGTAAAAAAAAAGTTTTTTACTATAAATCCTTTATGTCTGAGAAGTAACTAAAAGAATGTTCATTATAATACGCATCGAAAGACCATCCAAAAATACACAATTGTAGTTGTGTCGTAAAACATTTTTAATATAATGCGCACCGATCAGGAGTATGCTTATAAAAAGTGTTGTCAATAAAATACGTACCTTATTGCGCGACAGAAAGGTTGTTCAATATAATACGCACCGTGACGCTCTATCTCAAAAAATAACATGATACATAGGAATAAATACAATAATCTATAAATTCAATCATTTAATTACATTACATGCGATCGATCTAAAATTTTGATACATAGTTTTTATTATCGCCACCAAACTGCCTGCTAAATTTTAGCTCGCTAGCTTAGGAGAAAATGGGTTTAAAAATCGATCCTAAGTTTTGGCGACCGACAATCAAGCAAGCAATCAAGGGTTCAAACAACAAGACACCACGAGTTAATATAAAGGATTTAATAACAAATCAATGCAATATATTTTATTCATGGAAGTCAACTAATCCAAAATTAAGATGCAAAATATTTAAAAGCAATAATAAATGAGAAATTATGAATGAATTCAATCGTCAACTAAGGAATTACAAATTCAAACAAAACCTTTCTTTGAGAGATCTGTACTAAAGAATTGCAACTTCTGTATGGGATCCATACACCAAAGAAAACATTGATAAATCGAAAGAAATTCAAAGACAAAAAAACAATAAAAAAAGCTGCCAGATTTAGTATTGGAGAATATCACCATACTTTATATCACTACACCGCATCATACCAGAAGATTGAAAAAATAACAAAACAAAAAAAATCTCGAAGTAGTAATATTACATACGTCAATTCATTCTTGCATGAAATACAATAGTAAAATAATCGAATACAACCTCGCATACATCTTGTGATAAAAAATTTTTCTTATTCCAAACATATACAAATAATTCTTCTTACGTTTGGTTTCGTTTGTCGACTGGATTGACTGAGAAAGCCAGGGAAACAAACAATATATCAACATTTTGTACTCCCATAAAAATTAAATACAAGACATAAATCAAGGTAAGCTTAGAAGGCGACAATCTTAATTACGGATGGAGCGTCGGTAACTGATAAGATAATCTAAGATAATATAAGATAAGATAACTGAGATTTGTAATTTGTTTATAAAAAGAGATATATATGGCATATATCTGTTCTAAAGGGAAGCTGACGTTGTCTCTTTCTCCTCTGCCCCCGTTTCTCTTTATTCTGAGCAATGCGAGTGGCTGCCGCGGCTTAAGTGTCATCAAATACCTTAGAATGCCAGACTGTATGCTACTCAGCAATGACCTGCCTCGTTTTGTTGTCTATACTTTTACCATGTATTTCTTTTAGACTTCTGTTAAGTCTCAGTTGTACGTTTGCCTTGCTTCCAGTGTGAAACTATTTCACTCTTAGTTCAATGATAAATTCCCGCATATAATATGACGCTCTTATAATACTTCATCAAATATAACTTTGAAGATACAGTCTCAAATAGTCGTACAAAGGTTGTATATATATATATATATATATATATATATATATATATATATATATATAGCACCCAGCAGTATCCCATGCGTTCTATCTTATACAAGCCTAACCTTAAATTTCTATCGATTCTCTATTTTCCCAACTGGCAAAACTCTCTCAGCCACACCGAAAATATATCTCGGTCAACTGCAACACAACAACTACTAGTTTTCGGCTATCCTATCCTGACCTCTGTCGAAAACACATTCATGTAGCCCTTACCATGAACTCGTGATCAAAATTTAAAACAATTCTCCACGATTGAACTCATGTTCACTCATGTGACGACACAGTCACCCACAGTTATTTTTTTACCACTGAGAACGGGGGGCCTTAGGCAAGGGGGATCTCATTTTATATGACCAGTTGTCAGCTCTCCATACAGCAGGGCTTATGGGATGCACTCTGAGCACATCATGTGGACATAGCCAAACCACCACGGGCGCTTTTCACTCAGGATGGAGTGTATACTCAACATACGGCTTCTCTTGAGCACTTCCACGTGTTTGGTTTGATCCCTCAAAATGATATTTAGCATCCTAGAGAAGTATCACAAGTGTTAACTGTTGAGCTGCTTTATTTGCTTGGCATAGGTCGTCCAGCACTCGCTTCCAAAAGTAGGTATACTTCTCGACAAAGGTGTTCCTTAAATAAAGTGTTCTGAAACTTTTATTTTAACATTAAATTTCAATTAATACTGTTATAAAACAGTAATATTTTAAATTTGACAAATTTACACATTACTTAGGTTCCATCAAAATTTACAATTACATTACAATACCAATTATACATTACTTTAAATCAACAACCATTGCAATACAACTTCAAATGAGATATGGTTGTAACTGTTCTGTATTGGCTTCGCACAATCAGAGACTATCATAATAGTAAGCAGTAATTCAAATTATAATGCAATATTAAATATAAATAAAATCATAACTTTGCTTTCCTGGCCTGCAAAAGCTGCAAAGTTGTTCATTACTTCATCAAAATCTATTCCTTTCACTGAAAAAATCTTTATTAATATTATGGCCAGATCAGAAAACATTGACTGTCACATTGTTGACCACAAATAAATCTTTATAAATCAGCTTTAAAAAGTTATCTCACATGAAGCCTACGACACACACATTGAAGAATATAATTTCTAGCTAACTGAGAGATATGGCATATGCTCTATCAAGTCACATTCAGGTATAAATTTCAAAACGTTAAGTACGGACCAATCTTTGGATTCTGCTTCCTTCAGGTGCCTTCTCAGCCTTTGTATTTCCAAAAAAACAACAAAAAAACAGCAACATCATTAAAGCTCTTTTTCTGACAACTCATCATAGAAAATGGACAACCTTTGAATGGACACCATAACATTTCTTCAGTGGCATATATTATAATCTTGGCTTGAACAGGCTCAAACACGGCTGCTTCTTCCTTGATGGCGCTTGATCTGATCAGGAGTTCAGAATGGAAACAGAAATACACTAAAGCATAACCCTTTTGGTTTCTTGAAGAGTTAGTCCAGCATCTCTTGTCTTCTCACCTGTCACCCTCTGCTCTCTACTGAAATTCCAAATTGGTCTGTTTTTAAAAGCGCCCGTTCAATAAAAGCCTGCCCTACTAGATGATTGCGTTCTCTCGTACAGAAATAGTCTTTCCGTCCCTAGCTTTGCCACCACCTTGTCAAAAAATAAGCCCTTAGTTTGAAAGTACAGCGATTTAAGATTAACTTATTCAAGTACATCACACCAAGAGTGGAGGTAGCATAGAAACGTGAAGTTACAGACAGCAGGTAAAATACACTGCGCTTTACTACTTGTGTCTAAATTTTCATCTGTATCACATATACCTTCATTTGCCTTCACATATTCATGGAATGTTTCTTTCACTGCATTTACTGCAGCTTGATGAGTAACCCAGCGTATAGTTAAATAGTTATTTTACCAAGACTCAAGAATGGTACATTAAAAATTCTAATCTGTAAGTGGAAGTAGCGATGAATGAAAATATTGTCTAACCCTGTGATGGTTTCACCAGGTGCGATCCGTTCCTTTGCACGCCCTAGTGGCGCCACTGGTCTTACATAAGATTTGTTCTTCTTTTTCTTTTATTTTCTTCTTACAGAATGAAAAGTAATAGATTAGCAATTTATAGAAAGCAAAGCCAAGCCACGTAGGAAAAAGGCGCGGCATATCTGAATCGACCTGGAATTCCCTGCCACTAAAAATAGGATTCCGTAGGAAAATATATCTGAAAATTACCATATTTAGGAAAGTATATAATATAACTGTCAGGATGAAGAACGAGATTGTCATATATACGATTTGTTATTTTTCTTATATAAAATAATTACAAAATAAAAAGTCTTTGATTAGCTATTTTTAGAAAGCAAAGCCACGTAAGACCAACTGCGAATTCCCTGCAACTAAAAATAGGACTCCGTGAGTTGGCAAATAAAAAGACCTCTCCTGTTAACTAGAGCTCATTTTAGAACAAGATTTTGTGAAGTCAAAAAGAGGAGAATCTAAAGGTAAAACTTTTTAAAGTAAATTAAAGTTTACTATTGTTAATCAAACACCAACGTGTTGATGTATACTTACTGCTTATTGTAGTCTAGTTAGTTTGGCAGAACGACATGTTATGTAGCATATCATGTTTTGCTATTTGTAGCAGTAGAGTGCTAGAGATTAAACATCTAGTCTAGTTTTGATATGTTTTTCTTTACAACTGTAATACTTTAGGCCACATTTAGTGACACTAGTTTGGTAGGACCCATGTCAGATAAGAATTGTTAGATTCGACCAATAAACCAGCGTAAAATACCTGATAAGGGTAATATAATAGGTATGAGGTGAGATTATTTGCAGCATAGCCTTCGATAATGAGGTAACCACATTCCTCCATTTATTTAGCCTAATTGCAAGAAAGGAATGTAAGTCAATGTTATCACCTTGAGGTGAATGATACTTTTAGAGTGGGGAAATTGGGGACTGTCGCGGATGACCAAATTTCCTTCGTAACTTTGTTGTAATTTATGCGTGGTGGGGTGCCTGGGGGTCGTGTTTTTTATTAGGCCGCGGGAAAGTGTGTAAAAGGAAGTGATTTTGTCGAGATAACTATGAGATCGTGTTTAGAAGTTTAAAGAGTTTTCAGCATATTGTGTAATAAATGAGAAATTATCATGGACTCCCGATGACAATGAAGTTATTAAGAAATCAAACAAAACCTTGGGCTTATAAAAAGAAACTTTTACAAATGTAATAGAGATATAAAACTAAAATGCTACCTCACTTTGGTGAGACCTGTACTAGAATATTCATCTTCTGTATGGGACCCATCCACCAAAGAAAACATTGATAAACTAGAACGAATTCAAAAAAGGGCTGCCAGATTAATCACCGGAGAATATTCAAAACTGACAATAATAACACCATTAGTTAAATCATTAAGCCTTGAAACACTAGAGAATAGAAGAACCAAGTGTAAAGTAGTAATCATACACAAAGCAATTAATTCTAATTTAGAAATACAACACAAAGATAACTTAATACAACCCTCAGATAGACATAAGGATAAAAACACCTTTCTTACTCCATATGCAAGAACAAACACATACAAATTTTCGTTTTTCCCGTCCGGAATTCGTGGAATGGGTTGCCTGAAAAAACCAGGAAAACCAACACTTTATCAACATTTAAATCTCTAATCAAAATGCAGGACTAAACACAAACAATACATAAGCGCAGGACGCAATAATCTTCTGTATAGAAGGAGCGTCTGTAACAGATAAGATAAGATAATGCGCAGGAAGTGAACGCAACTACAGTTTTTCCTTAGTCAGTGGATGTGTGTTACTATTTCTATTGTGGAATATAAAGCATTTGAATCTGGTTGCAAGCGGACTAGAAAAACATATCTAGTGACATTGTGACAGGGAACAAGACACACAAAAGAAATACAATTATGTTTGATTACAAGTGAGAAACTTAGATTTTAAAACACATAACTGAGAATAACAAGTTTGTTGCATAGGGTGTGGGGATTCATTGGAGGACTTAGACACACATATAAAGGAGTAAGTAACTATTTTCTCAATGAGTAGTTTGAGAAGGGAAAAAATAAAATTATGACAAATTGTAGAGACAAGCATGTGAAAAATGAGATTGTGGTTCTGTCTAACAAGTAGTGTTACTGATATTTTCCTTATCTGAGTCCTGTTAAATTTTCGTGTGAGTTGTGCTCACGCCAAAAGTTGGCTGCCAAGCCTCCAATGAGTCAAACATAGTAATTAAGGAATTCCCGATTTTATATTTTCATTTCTTTACTGCAAATTTCTTCTTTCTCCTTATGTCGTTTAAGAGCTATGCACCTTAAAGGGTGTGCCTACTGTGAGTCACATACTTTCATTTACGGAATTCCCATGTTTTACATCACTTTACAGCCATTTTCTCCTCCTTCTGTCTTTTTTTTTCAGTGATGCTTAAAGTAAAAACTTCTATTTTAAAGTTATAAACAAACTAATGTTTTTTTCATCCTTTAATCTAGTTACATGACTGATAATTTTTGTATAAAATAAGTGATGTTGAATAACATGTTTAATGTTTTAAAAGCATAACTGTCATATTTCAAGAATTGACAGATATTTAATGATATTGCTGAATTTTTTAAAAATAAATTACTAATGTTTAATGACATTAATATATTTGTGCATTAAATTTTAATGGTATGCCTGATATATGTAGATAAGACCTGCTTGAAATTAGCTAAAATAACTTCCAGGGTAACAGTAGGAAGAAATAATATTAATATTCAAAATACATCTCTTTTACGGGTATTAATGTGTTTGCTACATGACCAAAAATTACGTGATACAGAGGTATATCTCAAATGATCGCTCTTTGGTCATCAATTTAGATTTTTTCGTATCAAGAAATAAACGATTTTCTAGGATGGGAGTGTGGAATTTCGCTGATCAATGTTAGCCGTCCTTTGCACAAATAATTTTTAAGCACCCAAATTGGATTTCGCTAAATAGCAATTAATAATGTCAATATCGATATTTTTAGAAGATTATTAACTGTACATTAGCCTATAATATAAACCCCTAACCTTGGCCTCTACCCAGTCAACGGCACTCGCTGTAATCATCTCTTTCTATCGACACCTAATTTTGATTTGTCATTACTAGAGTTAACAATCGTGATATAAACCAAATAACTATATTTGGCTAACGACACCTAATTTCGATTTGCCTTCGATAGAGTTATGGTAAATAAATTCATAGAGCCCGGAATCCCCGTTGTCAAATGTTTGTGAAACGTGTGACTAGTTATCAAATTTAGTGTTAATTAAATATGTTTACTATTGACATCGTGTTTTGAGGGTAAGATCATTTATAGCGAATGTATTGGGTAGTCGGAAGAAATATTCCCTTGAAGGCTCGTTGGTCCGTGTGCAAATAGAAACATATAAATATATTTGGTGTGTGCAATATGTTACAAAATTTGATGCGCAGTATTCAAAACGAAATATTCTTTGTGTTGATTTGTTACATTATTAATATACACAGCACACTTCGAAAAAAATGTCCACACCATATTTATATATATATATATATATATATAATATATATATATGTAATATATGTGTGTGTGGGGGGGTGTGTGTGTTTGTGTATGTGTGTATATAAAAGAGAACGTGCCTTACTACGGGATAAACACAAGAAAATATTTAAAAAATTTGGGTCTCACATTTCCCTTAAAATTATATAGATGAGTATAAACACGTCACAGAAATGGGTTAGCGAGACAGCAACCGTCTTAACATTTTTTTAAAAAACGGGGGGTATTCAAAAAAGTAGAGTGGCACAGTGCATTATGAATTTTATTGATACCTATTGATTTGATTTTTCTTCTTTAATAACGCATGCTTTTCTCCAACTGCTGTGCCAGAAAAACAAAGTTCTGTACAGTTTCGTAACTCGAATGCACTAGGGGTTATTTTCTTTTAAGATTAATCATAACATGAAAACATTATCTCATTTACAAATATGTTAAGAGATTGATCCTCTAATTTAAAATTATTTAAGTCATACTAAATGACTTCCTGTGATCTTTCCCTCAAGCAGTGATGAAGAAAAAATTGGCTGATACATATGCCACTAATATTTTTTTGAGCGTATTCATATTGAATCTTATTTTTTGTCAGTGTTGCTTGTTTATATTATTTTAAAATGTATTTTTTATCATTCGTCTACCTTTAAATAGCTTTGGTTCAAGGAAAATACTTTAAAACATCTATTCTATTTTTTTCAGTCTCCGCATGATTTTACTTCAGGATGACTATGATATTTTATTATTTAGCCAGATAATAATTATGTGTTTATTGATTGTTTATTTGTTTAAAAGACAAACGTTGATGGCTAAATTTGTGGTTAAAAATTAACCTGTAGGTTTAGCTTATGTTATTTTTTAAAATATATATATATTAACAGTGACTTAGTTGTTGTGTTAATGCTACCTATGGTTTGGCGATATCATTGACTCCTGCCTACACCAATAAAAAGTGCCATCAAAAGATCACAAAGTTGCCCCTTTAAATAAAAAAGCTATTCAGCTCATTAGTCTCAGTCTTACGCAAGTGTATAAATCTCCTATACGAAATTAATTTTATTTCTTTGAAGGCTACGATCATTTATTTTTCCAATAATTATTTTACTTTGAGGCACTTTATGTTCCAAAACATTAACGTGCACTATTTAAGAATCTAAGGTAAATAAATCTTCGAAATATGTGTTATTGTTTTCATTCGTAAATAATTGCTTCATTCGTCAAATGTGGTTTCGTGTGCATTTTCTATTGATAAATTTTACTATTATTGCAATGTCATGTTGTTAAGAGCCTTTATAAAATTGATTTATCTATCACATATTTTAAAAGCTTTCCATAGTGTTGTATGTTAGAATTTATATTACAGAATATACACTTTCTGATGCTAGATCTGAAAATATATGCCCTTTACACAATATTACATCCAATTGTAAGTTTGCACATTTGCGTGTCCTAAAGTCACTTATAGCAAGGCCTGAACTTGAATTTAATTAAAAAGATAACCCTAAGTTATTCTTAAAAAAGCTTATTAACAGTTGCCAAACCAGAGTCAGTTTATTATATTTATTGATGCCTGCCACTTGAAATCAAAATACCTTTAAAAGGTCACACAGGTGCCAATCTGTATAAAAATAAATGTGCATTTAATTAGCCGCAATCTTACCCCAGTGCATATTATATCTGTACATAATTCCAATTCTTCCCCGAAAGCCCCTGCAAGTTCTTTTCAATCCTCATTTGCCTTTATGGCAATCTATGAAAGGAATAGTTCCAAAACAATCGCATTTTCTATGGAAAAAATCAATATGGAATTTGAAAATATTTTACACGGTATTTTAAAAAGAGATTTAAGTTGCAAAGAGATTTGAAGGATATTGATCAGTCTTTCCATAACGCGTACATTTTCTGTCTTCACTTACCACATGTATCTATAAAAACGGGAATGTACTTTTCTTTCTATATATAGAATAGAACTATACAAATATATCGCTTATATGTAAATTCAATAATCTTCTACAAAACATGTTCCATGTTTTGGAGAATTTATAACTTCTACATACAACTAATGCAGACCCCACATGTTTTTTATTGGTACTTTTTTTTAAAAAACGAAATTTAAATAAACAGACTGCACTGCTATGTTTATGTGTTTTTAGTGTTGTCTCAATGATATACGCTTGATTAATATAAAAGCATATAAAGTTGTTTTTAAAATCTATCATTTAATTTTTTTGAATATTGTTTTTTTTTACGTTAATTACTAATTACCAAGAAGCATACATGCTATTATAACTGAAACCAGGTAAACAACAGTGCTAGTTGATAGCTAATCAAATCATATATTATATCTTTAGCATTTTATTTTTGGATCAATAACTTTAAAAATGTAAAATACATGTATTGCAATGCATCAAAATTTAAGGAGTAAATTGACACTATTTATTTCAAATTAAGCAAAATAGTATTAATTTTTTTTATAGAAAGATTAGCCTAAAGAAAACCCGTAAAACTCCAAGTTTTTCACTATAAATCCTTTATTTACGAGACATAACTAAAAGACTGTTCATTATAATACGCAGCGCAACACAATCCAAAAATACAAAATTTTAGCTATGCCTCGTAAAACATGTTTAATATAATGCGCATCGATCAGGAATATGTTTATAAAAGAATTGTCAATAAAATACGCACCTTATTGCGCAACAGGAAAGGATGTTCAATACAATACGCACCACGACACTATAGCACAAAAAGTAACATGATACATAGAGATCAATAAAATAATTTAATTACAGTACATGCGATAGATCTGAAATTTTGATACATCATTATTATCATCGGCACGAAATTGCCTGCAAAAATTTCAGCTCGCTAGCTTACTAGGAAACGGATTAAAAACGACCCAACGTTTTTTCGGCTTCACAATCAAACAATCAAGCAAGCGGTCAAACAGACACCACAAGTTAATATAAAGGATTTAAATAAATATATAAATGGTTTAACCAAATTAATACTCTTACTTATTTTAGACCACAACATTTGAAGACATAAAAACAACACATCGTGTTTAGCTCAAAACAAACACAAAGACATTCCTTATCTTATCTTATCTTATCTTTTTACAGACGCTCCTTCTATACAGAAGATTATTGCGTCCTACGCTTATCTATGGTTTGTGTTTAGTCCTGCATTTTTATTAGAGATTTAAATGTTGATAAAGTGTTGGTTTTACTGGAATCTTCAGGCAACCCATTCCACACGCGAATTCCGGACGGGAAGAAGGAAAACTTGTATGTGATTGTTCTTGCATAAGGAATAAGAAAGGTGTTTTTATTCTTATGTCTATCTGAGGGTTGTATTAAGTTATCTTTGTGTTGTCTTTCTAAATTAGAATTAATTGCTTTATGTATGATTACTACTTTGCTCTTTGTTCTTCTATCCTCTAGTGTTTCAAGGTTTAATGATTTAAGTAATGGTGTTATTCTTGTCAGTTTAGAATATTCTCCAGTAATGAATCTGGCAGCTCTCTTTTGAATTTGTTCTAGTTTATCAATGTTTTCTTTGGTGGATGGGTCCCATACAGAAGATGCATATTCTAGTACAGGTCTCTGTCACGTGTGATTAAATGACTTGTGACGTAAGTTGTGACGTAAGGTCACGTGAATAATGAACGCGGGAAGAAAGGAGCATTCCCATTGGTTGAGAAAGTTGGGCGAGACATTTGTCAGTGGAGTTCCGGAGTGAACGGACCGAATGTGTGTGCCTCAAGATTTCCACGTTGTATAACCTCAAATGATATTACGGTGTACAAAGTATAAATATTAAAGTTGTTTTATTGAAACAAGTTCTTAAGTGGATTATTGTGTACAAGATTCTGTATTGTGAGAACGCCTACTAAAGAGTTACATATAGAAAGCCAATAGTTACATTGATAAAACAGTTACATTGGTGCAGAAGTAAAGTAAAGTGATTGCCATTTGGCATAAGTTCTAAGTGAACACAATACAAGATGGAGGTTTCGTGGAAATAACAAGAATTGGATATTTCAAAAAGGAAAGTATTCATTAAAAGAAGAAATATTAACAGCTATCGTATTATGTGAATATTCAAGTTCGTAAGAAGCTGTGAATAAATTTTTGTGGTTCAATGAAAATACAAGAATATTTCAAAATGGCGGCATAAACTACACGTGTCCATAGTGTGTTGGTGTATAAACTGGATCAGACAGGCTGGTTCTAACCTGACAGCCACAGTGCAAGCGTACTACTGTATACACACGACCGAGAGCTGGTAGGTCGTGACGTCAACAAGCCTACTGTAGTTGCATACTGTGTATGGTAACACACGGTTAACGTATATAGGTCAGCAAGCTGAATAGTGCTAGTTGATTCCAGAAAATATTTGTAAACATAACATCGAACCGAGAAGCTATGGACTATTAACTGTGTTGGTGTGAATTATAAAATAAACGAACGGAATTTTTATCCATTCATTGTGTGAAGAGTTTGATAATTGCAATTTTGGATTAATGGAGTGAACTAAATTGTTTAAAAACTACTCGAAAATTGAAAATTTAATCAAGTGTTTTTTTATTCAAAACGATTGGACCATTAGATATATTTTGTCAATCTGAGGGAGCGTATACATAAAGTATACTAAAGATCCCGTGTGAGGCTTCTTTTGTTGCCTCACCTTATCAAAAGTAGATTGCATGGTTTAGACGTGTCACTTATTTGAACTTAACATTTTGAATTCAAGATTTTTCATTTAAACGATTTATAACTTTATCAATATATTTATATACCTACATTCCATACCGAATTGCTAGACTCATATTATTCAATCAAAAAAAACATGGATTACTACAAAGAATTCACTGCCATAGCTAAAGAAATCGGACTAAAGGTAAAAGAAATGAGAGATTTCATTGAAGAAAAAGTACAAATAGCTAAAGCTGAAGAAGAAGAAAAAGCAAGAATTGCTGAAGAAAAAGCAATAATTGCTGAAGAAAAAGAACAGCGAAGAAAAGCTGAAGAAAAACAAAATCAAATAATAGCTGAAGAAAAAGAACAGCTAAGAAAAGCTGAAGAAAAAGAAAATCAAAGAATAGCTGAAGAAAAAGAACAGCTAAGAAAAGCTGAAGAAAAAGAAAATCAAAGAATTGCTGAAGAAAAAGCAAGAATAGCTGAAGACAAAGAACAGCTAAGAAAAGCTGAAGAAAAAAAAATCAAAGAATTGCTGAAGAAAAAGCAAGAATTGCTGAATAAAAAGAACAGCTAAGAAAAGCTGAAGAAAAAGAAAATCAAAGGATTGCTAAAGAAGAAGAAAGGCAAAGACTCATAATTGAAAGAAAAGACAGAGCGGAAAAGAAAGAACTTGAACAACTTGCAATTGATAAGTTAAAACTACAACTTGATTTAGATAGTAGAGGCCAAAATCCTGGTGATGACACAAATAGAAGGTCAGCGCCAAGGGATACTATCAAAGTAAGAAAATATGATAGCCAAAAAGAAAAAAAATGGATGTTTATCTGGATTATTTCGAATCCTTAATGGCAATGAAAGGCTATAATGAAGAAGATTGGCCAGCACAATTGAAGACTCAACTAACTGGCGAAGCATTTGAAGCTTACAACAGTATAGCCAAAAAAGACAAAAGCATATATAAAAATGTCAAGAAGGCACTGCTATGTCATTTTGGAAAGTCAGAAAACGATTATAGAAAAGAATTTCATGAAATGAGAATCAAGAAGAACAAAGATCCACTGATCATAGTGCATGAAGCACAAGTCAAGCTAACAAAATGGCTGGAACTGACAGCAATAGATATGAGCAATCCAAAGGCCATACTGGACATTGTGTTAATTGACAAGTTTTTTGGAAAATGCAATACCAACTCTATTCACATATTTAACTGACAAGAAAGTTCGTACTCAAGCAGAGCTAACAAATGCATTACGAACATTCACAGACTCTCATCCGAATATGGAAATGGATAAGAGACAAGACATATTTGCAGCAATACAAATTAAAATTCAAGAAAAAAGGCAATGTATGAGAAACCAGAGTCTGCGAAACCAAGGCAACAGACAGTCTATTTGCTGGTACTGTAACAAGCCAGGACATATGGCGAAGCAGTGTTACCACAATAAAGGACAACCAAATAGGGTGTCACCTAATGGCAGCCCTAGAAGAAAGAAAACAGAAGAAAGATCAAGACAAGGTCATTTTGAAAGTAAAGATACAGAAATCATGATCAGCCCTGGAGAAGGAATGACTACCAAGAGGGAGATAATAAAGGAAAAATTAAACAAGAAGAATCACACTCTGGTAATACTGTGGCCACCATAAAGGATCATAGTACACTGAAACTTTACCCAGTGTACATCAATGATCGAAAGTGTATGTGTCTTCATGACACTGGATGCACAACAATTGTGGTACATGATAAGATGGTGAAAAAAGAAGAGTATGATGGGAAGAAAGACACACTGATAATGGCGGATGGCACAAAGAGAGAGTGTCCAACAGCAATTTTCACAATCAACTCACCCTGGCTTCAAGGGTAAGTTAGAGCCAGAGTCTTACAAGAGGCCATTTGTGATCTTATAATAGGGAACATTGACGGTGTTGTGGACAATACTGATAAAGTATTCAAAGCTTGGCATGACAACAACCATCAACTATGTGCTACTGTACAAACAAGAGCCACCACAAAAAGAAAAGAGAACATAGACATTGAAGTTGATGAGAGACTTGAAATAGGAAGCCAACTGATGTCCAAACAAGAGTTCAAACAACTACAAGAAGAAGACAACACAATCAGAGAAATAAAAATGAAACTTATCACAGACATTGAAACAGGCCACAACAAAAATTACAAACTAGATAAAGGCATATTAATAAATATTACACAGCAAGGGACGTGCAAAAGAGTGGTTCTTCCCAAAATGTTACAGGAAACCATTATTAAAATGACACATGACAGTCCTTTAGGTGGACATATGGGCACCAAGAAAACAATTGCTACAATAGCAGAAATTTTTTATTGGCCAAAAATGGCAAGGCAGATAAAAGAATACATCAAGGCATGTACAGTGTGTCTACGACATAATCCCAAAGATGGGAGGCACACAGCACCCATACAATCATCTGACAAGGCAAACTTCTTATTCGAGAAAATTTGCATAGACCTGATAGGACCATTCAAGAAGATGTCCAAGAAGAAACATATGTATGCTCTAACCATAGTTGACATAGCCACCAGATGGGGTGAAGCTATCCCACTGAAACGAATAGACGCAGAAAGTATATGCAATACATTACTCAATGTTTTTAGCAGATATGGTTTTCCTCAAACACTTCTGTCGGACAATGGCAGCCAATTCAAGGGACAGATGACTCAAGCCATCATGAAAATGTTAAACATTACAAAAGTGCACAGCACAGTTTACAATCCACAGTCAAATGGGGTGATTGAAAAACTAAACAAAACCATCAAGAATATGCTATTAAAGGTAACAGTAGAACATGAGGACAGATGGCATGAATATTTACCCTTAGTACTGTTTGCATACAACAGCAGCAAACATGAAAGCACTGGCTTTAGTCCTTTTGAGTTAATGTTTGGCCAAAACCCTGCAAGTCCCTTAAAGAATTTCAAAAAAAGACTTATAAGCAAACATGATGCCATACAGGACAGATATCAGCTGATGTCAGATACTAGAGATAAAATAATTTACAGTATTGAAGCAGCAAAACAAAGACTAATCAAGCAAAGTACAAGACATAGAGAAATCAAAAATAGACACAGACATTTGAGAACATTTGAGCCTAAACAACAAGTCTTAGTATGGTTACCAAACACAAAGAATGAAATCACATGGGAAGGTCCATACAATATTGAAGAGAAACTTAGTGATGTCACATATAGTGTCAATATCAAGGGACATGTAAAAAAATTACATATTGACAAACTAAGAGCATATGATGACAATAAAGAAGGAATGCAAACTGTTAATATCATCATCAAAGTAAATGATGAAAATGACAACATGATGAAAAAGAACAGTCCTGACACTGAAACAATATCAACTGACATCAGATAATATGAAACACATAGTGATGAAAATTCTTCAGAAATACAAAGTTGTCATAATAAAAGAAACAGGGAACACAACAACTGTGACTCACAAGATACAAGTATTGGAACATGAACCTTTCAAGTCTAAAGTATACCCTATTCCAATGGCATATAGAGACACAGTTAAGCAAGAAATTGACTACCTACTCAAAGAAAACAAAATAAGAAAAGCAGTTGAAGCCAACTATACCTCACCAACTGTCATAGTAAAAAAGAAGAATGGAAAGATTCGACTATGCTGTGATTATAGACAGTTGAATAATATTACAAAATTAGACCATGAACCTATTGGAGACCCAAGATACATTATAGACAGAATAGGTAATTCCAGAATATTCACCACATTTGACTTAAACAGAGGTTTTGGCAGATAAATATGGATCCTGATTCTGTCAAATACACTGCATTCATAGCCATGGATGAGGTGCGGTGTATGAATGGTTAGTAATGCCATTTGGACTGGTGAAAAGTACAGCCACTTTAACAGATTTATGAAAGTGATGCTAAAAGGAATTCCAAATGTGGTACATTATGTCGACGACATATATATCCACACTAAAGATTGGGAATCACATATCCATACACTTGAAGCTGTACTGGATAGAATCAAGAAATATAATGTGACAATATCACCAGAAAAGATCAACATCGGAAAGAAGTATAAAGATTTTTTGGGATACAGAATAGGAGGTGGTGCAGTCACTCATACTGCAGAGAATGAAAGCAAGATCTTTAACCTTTCGGTTCCAAAATCTAAGAAACAAGTGCAAGCCTTGCTGGGACTATGTAACTTTTACAGACCTTTTATTGCAAATTATGCAGAAATTGTTCACACACTAACAGAAGTTACAAAAACCAAAGATATTCGAAAATTTCAGTTTCCAGGAAATTGCTGCAATGCATTGGAGAATATTCAGGAAGCATTTAGGAATAAAACTCATCTTAGTTACACCTCAATGGGACAAACCTTTCATTGTTTCTACTGATGCATCGTCCATTGCATTGGAAGCGTGCCTCATGCAAGAACATGATGGTATCCTTCATCCTATACAGTATCTTAGCAGAAAATTGACCAAAACAGGGTGTAAAGACAGCACCATAGAGAGAGAATGTCTAGCCATAGTGTGGGCTCTACAAAAACTTCAAAAATAACTTCTAGGTAGAACATTCATTCTTCTAACAGACCACAAACCACTTGTGGCATTCAGCAAGAAGAAGATCAACAACGCCAAAGTGAATCGTTGGGCTATGCTATTAGCCGACTACAAATTTGACATTAAACCTGTGAAGGGAAAGGACAATATGGTTGCAGACATATTGAGTAGAATGACAATAAATAAAGACATTATGTTAATTCCTCAATGATAAAACCAGAGATTGTATTAAAAAGACAGTCTGTGAATTCCTGAATGATAAAAACGAGACTGTATTAATATTAGTTTGTGTATTCCTAATTGATACACCTGCAGTGGCTGGGACATGTCCGCAGGATGAACTCGGAGCGCATTCCAAGAGCCCTGCTTTACGGTGAGCTGGCAACTGGTATGCGGAAGAGAGGACGCCCCTGCTTGCGCTTCAAGGATGTCTGCAAGAAAGACATGAGTCTGGCGCAGATAGACCATAAAACGTGGGAAACCATTGCTGAGGAACGCACCTCCTGGCGGGCTAAAGTACGCGAGGGCATCCAAGTCGCAAAAGCTTCCCTTACAATCAAGAGCGAGGAGAAAAGGGCCAGGAGAAAGGGGAAGGGGGGTAGAGGAGCAGGAGGAAACGCCATCATCCCATGAGGATGGACGGATGCCATAGATAGAAGTGATACAACCGGAGACTGTAATACTATTAAAATATTTTTATTCTTTGAACAATGGACAAGGAACAGTGTTTGAATTCCATTGGATTATTAGTTAATTTTCATAATATTGATTGTTTAAAATATTGTAATAACACAAAATTACAGATGTGTTAAAAAATTTCTTCAATTTTTTCAGCACAGGTAGACTGTTGCAGTCCTACAGATTTTTTTCTCATTAATTTTATGTTTAGACTGTTGCAGTCCTACAGATATTTTTCTTATCGATTCTTATGTCTAAATCTTGTGTGTAAGGCAATGAATGTTCATTGATGATAAATATTTGAAATTTGAATATAGATATAGATTAATTTGATTTTATGAAGACCAAAAATGTTGTATTTCATAAACATTTTTTTTCAAGGATGGGGATGAATGTCACGTGTGATTAACATGACTTGTGACGTAAGTGGTGACGTAAGGTCACGTGAATAATAAACGCGGGAAGAAAGGAGCATTCCCATTGGTTGAGAAAGTTGGGCGAGACAGTTGTCAGTGGAGTTCCGGAGTAAACGGACCGAATGTGTGTGCCTCAAGATTTCCACGTTGTATAACCTCAAATTATATTACGGTGTACAAAGTATAAATATTAAAGTTGTTTTATTGAAACAAGTTCTTAAGGGGATTATTGTGTACAAGATTCTGTATTGTGAGAACGCCTACTAAAGAGTTACATATAGAAAGCCAATAGTTACATTGGTAAAACAGTTACAGTCTCACCAAAGTGAGGTAGCATTTTAGTTTTATATCTCTATTACATTTGTTAAAGTTTCTTTTTATAAAGCCTAAGGTTTTGTTTGATTTTTTAATAACTTCATTAACATGGGGATTACATGATAGTTTCTCATTTATTAAGACTCCTACATATTTTGCATCTTTAGTTTGGGTCAGTTCTTTTCCATGAATGTAATATTTTGAATTTATTTGTTTCTTTTTCATTGTTACTCTTAACAGTTGACACTTTTCTGGGTGGAAAGACATACTCCAGTTAGTTTCCCATTTTATCAATTCATCTAAGTCTTTTTGTAAAATTTTGATATCTTGTTCTGATTTAATTATTCTATAGATTATACAATCATCAGCAAATAACCTAACTTTTGTACCTGTTGAGATGTTGTTGGGGAAATCATTTATATAAATTAAAAAGAGTAAGGGACCTAGTACAGTTCCTTGTGCAACTCCTGAGTTAACCTTTATTGGTGCAGATTTAGATCCATTAATTATTACAGTTTGCTCCCTGCCCAAAAGGAAGTCTTGGATCCAGTGATGTAAGGGACCTGAGATTCCAAAGTAGTTACGTTTTTTAAGTAAACCAAGGTGGTGAATTTTGTCAAATGCTTTTGAGAAGTCAAGTAATATTGTGCCTATTTGATCATTATTGTCTAAGCCTTTTGATAATTCATCTATTAAACCTATTAATTGTGTTTCATGTGTTTCACATGATCTGTTTTTTATAAAGCCGTTTTGATGTGGGCATAGGGCATTATATTTTTCCAGGTGGCTAACTATTTTACTATATATTATGTGTTCTAGTAATTTACAGGCGATACTAGTAAGTGATACAGGTATGTAATTACCAGGGTCTGATTAATCAACTTTCTTAAAGAGTGGAGTTACGTTAGCTAATTTCCAATCCTGGGGAACTTTACCCTGGTTTAAAGAGGCTTGAAAAAAAACTGCAAGGATTGGGGACAGTTCATTGCTTAGTTCTTTTAATAACCTTGCAGGCAATTCATCTGGGCCAATGGCTTTGTTTATTTTTAAGTTTTTAGGAGTGAATGTATACCTATCTCGTCTACAGTTATGTTGTCTATTTCTTCCATTTTATTTAAATTTATTAAAACTTCCTTGTCGCCTGAGGCAGAGAATGATGATGCAAAGTATGGGTTAAGGATGTTAGATTTAGTCTCATTATCATTATAGGTTTTATCATTTGATCATTTTAGTGTGGCTTTTCCTGTAGGTTCCATATTTTTAGATTTGATAAAGGACCATAAGTTTTTATTGTTATCTTTAGAAATTAAATTGTCTATATATTTATTTTGGAGGTTCCGACTGAGTTTTTGTGTCAAGTGTTTAATCTTTAAGTACTTTTTGTGTATCCTTTGGGAATTGGTAGCCTTAGATTTCTTAAATAAGTTCTCTTTTTGTTTGCATAGCTTTTTTAATTTAAAATTGAACCAGCATTTGTTAATTTTATTTGATGTTAATTTTGTTGGAACATTCTCATCCATAATAGTTTTTAGATTTGTTTTTGTATCTTTCCAAATTTCTTCTACTGGGCTATTAGTATTAAATTAACATAGGAAAGTTTGTTAAAAGTTAGCCGCTGATTGGTGTAGTTTTATGGAATTACATTTATTCCAAAGATATATTATTTTCCTAGGTATCTTATTAATTTTAGTTTTTATTGTATTGGTGACCCTAACAATATCATGGTCGGACAGTCCAGGAATTATTTTATAGTCTAACACTAGTCCTGGTCTATTTGTTAGGAATAAATCTAGTGTTTTATTTTTCCTTTTTGTTTTTTTTACTATCTGTTCTAGGTTTAAGTTGTTTATAGTGTTTATAAAGTAATCGTAAATATCTTTATGTGTTTGATGGTTATCAAATTTTTCCAATTTATCTTTCCAATTTATATCTCGAAGTTTGAAGTCCCCCATAATCCAAATTGCAGAGTTTTTATGATTTTCTTTAATGAAATTTAATTGACTACAAAGATTTTTCATGTATTCTAGGTTAGTGTTCGGTGTTCTATATATACTACAATAAGTGGTGTTGAGTTTGGTGTAACAATTTTACAAAAAACAGACTGTATTTTAAAATTTGGTTGTGTAGTAATTTCTTCAGCTATGATATTTGTTTTGATTGCAAGCAGCACTCCTCCATAATTGTCTGGTCTATCTTTTCTAAAATTATTATAAATGTTGCTAAATATTTCTGAGTTGTATATGTTGGGGTTCAACCAAGTTTCAGAGCCAGCAAATATGTCTGGCCCACCAACACATGCACACTCGCACCCACACATATTTACATACATAGTTACACACACATACACACACAAAGTGGGACATTAAATGAAAACAAACATAAATAAATTTCGTCTTTTTAATCACAGCTCTTTTTACACCGTTCCCTTTTCGAAAACTAATAAGTATAAGCTCAAATAATGACATCAGAACATATTTTTACGTCGAGAAATGCGTTCTTTTAAGTTCTACAGAAAAAATTTCATTATTTTCCGTCAAAAAGTTCTTGTTGTTTTTTTAACAGGGCGTTACCAGCATAGAGAGCACTTACTGACTGACAGACAGAGATTTATGGGTCATAAATAGTATCAACATACATAATTTGCAATGAATGTCAAGTCTGTCTGTCCGTGACGCTACTAATTTTAGAAAGCAGCGCACCAAATTAGTGCACCAAAAATAAATATTTTCGAACGTTCCACATAAAATTGTGCAATATGAAAATAAATGAATAAAATAAATAAAATAAATAAATGTTCTGTATTACATTATATATATATATATATATATATATATATATATATATATATATATATAATATATATATATATATATATATATATATATATATATATATATATATATATATATATTCACTAGTGTATCACGCGTCAAAAATAACGGAAGTTTTCAAAATGGATAAATTTCAGTTTTTGTAATTGTCCCTTTTGCCTGAAAGGCGCATGGTAAATAATCAGAAAATGTAGAGACCAAGAGAGAAAAATTAAATATCTTTTCCATATTGAACAATTTTATGCGGACGTTTGAAAATAGCGTTTTTTGTGTTGGTTTTTTGTGTGTGTTTTTTTTTGTTTGTTTTTGCAGTATTTTTTCAAGGCTATTTTTTTAGCAGTGCGCTTTCAAAAATCTAGCGTTACGAACGAACATAGCAGATTATATATTTTGATTATATATACGAATATATGTGTTATGAGAAAACCTCCAAGCTTAGGCTTCGCTTTATATAAGTTTGCATGAATAATAATGATATAAGCAGGATACTATTAAATGCATAGTGAATTACACACAGGATACGATAATACTACAGCAAAGAAGTTCGAAGTATTAACAAATATTGCTGAGGAGTCAGCCGGACGTTAAATTGCGGCATTGAATAGTGCGCACCAATTATGAGTGCACCAATAATACAGCACAGTGCGTTAAAATAAATTATGTGACTGTAATTTGATCCACATCAAGCACATCTGTGATTTGAAGCAGTTTAAGCTTCATTGATGATATGACTTGTCAGTTTATTCGCCCATTTGTCCATACATTATTACCACAACATTACCAAAACATGTAAAAAATAAAATGTAATTTTTACACATGTTAATAACAAAGAACTATTCATTTTGCATGAAACGTAGTAAGCAAAGTTTGTCACAGGATAACAGAAAAGACTAATTTATCAACTGTTAATCATATTTACAATTTAATATAAACGTGTTAGTAAATCACATAAACGTTTTTATTGTTGTCAAGTCAGCACCTTTTCAAGATCTATTATGACTTGTCAGTTTATGCGGACATTACCTTATTACTTTTACATTATCAAAAACATATAAACAAAAAATTGTAACTATTTACAAATATGAATAACAACGAACTATTTATTTTGCATGAAACCTTTGAAGTAAAGTTAATCACTGGATAAAAGCGCCCCTTCCAGTTCTATATTAAAAGGAAAGATCTTTTATTAAAAATAAGTCTAAGACGCATTAACATATTACATGTAAATAACAATTAAAAAAACTATTGTAGGGAGGAGTCCAATTTTTAAAGATGTTATTTTTTTAAACATACAAATATGCAATTTCAAAGTCTATACAAGAAAAACAAACGCTAAGCTGAAACATAAGTTGACAAATTTCATTTGCAGTAATAAATAATGGCTTTGTAGTTCAAAACGCATCGAAACTTCACAACCAAACGACAACCAATTGTAAATGTCATAAACCGAAAAACGAATGTTATGTATTAATATAGAAAATTAAATTTATAATTACGTACGTAATATTGACATGGAAACATACACAAAATGGACATTTAATACAAAAAATAATAATAACATTAATCACATCAAATAAAACATGCTCTTTTTACTTCGTTCCCTTCACACATTAATAAAAGCTTAAATAATGACGTCACGTCATAATATTTTATGGCGAGAAACAACTCTACCTCCGCCTTTGAAATCTCGCCGATCACCCATGTCACTACATCTACGACCTATCTGGTTACCATTAGACATTCTGATTCTTTTTTTTTAATCCAAGCCTCGACGGCACTTCCCACATGGCAATAACGGCAAAAAACTATACTGCCACTGGTGTCAGTCACACCCTGACCTCCTTTAAACTCCACTTCTTGCCCTCTAAATAACCGGTTGTGGCTTTTAATATCTCATCTTCACCCACACGAATCAATGTTTTGGCCAGGACCCCGATTATCAAACACAATTATTAGCCGTAACGACTTGACCCTAACCCGCTTCTGACCCATGTCCTGTGAGCGTTTGTTGGTCAAGGTCTTATGATTTCTGATCAGTCCACTTTCCACTGTATCAATCTCATTGTACCTGCGTAAATCCGTGCAGGCTCGATCATGGGAAACGTTTCCGGTGCTGTGGTCATAAGCATAACCTTTGTCTGGTAAATCAAAACAATGGCCAGTCGAGGCAACGTCAGTTTTTTTTCTGTGAAAGAACAGCTGCGGTTCTCATTTTGTTTTTTCTTCTAATATTTGCCCTTTAATTTTCCCATTTTTGTCCTAAGGTGTACTCTTTTCTATCGCCATTGTAGCACACTGAGTTTTTCCCTTGTTATATTCATCCATTATCACTAGCATAACTTTCTCCCGTTGTGTATCTCTTGTCCGTTCTGCCTTTTCATATTTAACAGATATTCCTTCTATAATCGTCTGAGTTAGATCATCCTTTGTCTCTGATCCTACTATAACTATCTGGTCTTCAGTGGACTTCACCACATGTCTAATCTCACTTTTATTCTGGTCCATTTGTCCATTTTCAACTACAAATTCCTTCTTTATTAGGTGTTCTTTTAAAATCAACATTTCATCATTTTCCGCCACTAACTTCAGACTTAAATCATAATTTATTTCTTCTTTTTCTATAACAATTCTCCACATTTCAGAAACGTCCTCTTCTTTAGAGTTTACGTTTCGGTTTAGCTCCCCAATCTCCTCTTCTTTCTGAGCAAATATTTCTTTCATTTATCTTTTTCTCTCTCTTTTTCTTTTAGTTCCCTCTGTAATTTTTTCAATCGTTCATCTTTTTCAATTTCAGTTTTTTTTCAGTTCTTCTATGTTCTGGGTTGCATTGCTTATGTTTATATCCATCTCTATTATTTTTTCTTCTTTTTCCCTAGTTATTTTGAGCCAGCTAGATTTTTCTTTATCATTTTGAGATAAAAGTCTGTCCATTTCGACAATTTTCATTCTTAATTCAAATGAGTCCGCTTCAGTTTCATCTACTTTTAATTTATGTTCTTTGTCTACTTTTTCTAGTTCTGTAAGTCTACTTTAAACACAACCCAATGTTGCTTGTAATTCATTTGATGTATCTTTGTGTTCCGCTAGTTTCTTGTCTTTGTCGAACAATGCAGTTTTTATCCTGTCCACGAGGCTAAGGTTGTCTGCCAATTCCAAAATTAACCAAACTATTTCTTTCTTATTTTCGGTTTTTCAGTTTTTATATTTAGTTATATATTGTACCATGTTCTTTTTAGCTTCTAACCTTGGTTTTCTTCCTTTATTATTTTGTTTTCTGTTCTTGGGAAAATTCTCACGAAACTCACTAACTATATAACTATTGTGACCATCCTGTATTATATTTTCCTTTTTAACTACGTGACTGTTTATTTCAGCAATTTTCTTTTTTAAATTCAACGTCTCAACTTCCTTTTCATCTAGTTCAGTTTTGTGCCCTATGCCTTTCCTTTGTAGCCCTGTTAATCTACTTTGGGCACTGTACCATATTGCTTCTAGTTCACTCAGTGTACCTTTGTGATTTTCTAGTTCCGTTTCTTTAACGATAATTTCTTCTTTTTGTTTAGCTACTTCAGTCAAACTTAATTTTGTATTCCCATGCGTCTCATGAATTGTATAACTTTTGTCACTGTTACAGTCTTTACTATTCTCCCTAGACATTCTTCGTCTTTCTGGCCGCAACATTCTCATGATCCCTTCATGTTTTCTCCGTTTCTCTTCATCTTCTTCATGCCACTGTCTCATTTTATCTTCATGTTTTCTCCGTTTCTCTTCACCTTCTTCCCACTCATGTTCTCCCCACTTATCCATTACAAATTGGCCCAGTTCCTCCCCGTCAATGCTAGTCTTTTGCCCAAGTTTCTTAGGGTATCTATGATCGGAAACTTAATTTCTATTCTAGTTTCCATTCTACTTCTACAACTTCACAATATTTATAATGTACATAGAGAAAGAACAATTTTTTTAATGATTACCTTCCTGGATTTACTGAAATACATACTTAACACATAATAGGTGTCCATAGAATACTAAACGTAACTTGTTCCTGTCCCCACAAAGTTCTCCTGGTAGCACCATGAATAATGTCCAGCAAAAGTTCTCTCTGTATAGTCACAACCACTGTATACTGGAATCTGAGAGACGAGCGGATGCTTTGTTGTAGGGCAGTCGTTCACCGACACACTCAGGACTCTGGACACGAACGATGAGGTGGATGCCTTGTTGTCGGACCGGTCGGTCAGCGACACACTCCTCGGGACTCTGGAATGATGAGGTGGACACCTTTCTGCATGGACTGAAATGAAAAAAAAACACGCAGACTCAGACAGCACTGGGCACTGGACGCCTCGTTGAATAGACAGACGCTGTCTCACCTAGATGCTTTGACTTGACGTAGCTATTGTTATCCACAAAAGTCTCCAGAAATTCTCGGACGTGACCCCAATGTTGCATACTGGGTTCTGGATAAATTAAGAAGAAGTCTCGAATCTTGTTCAATGAATAATTCAAGCTTTTATTCAGTCGTCAATATATTTACAGCAACAGATTCAGGTACACAAACCTAAACCATTAACAATGGCCACTCACTCTTAAGTGCCTATAACGGACTCTCTGACGCTAATACTAGCATTACTACGCTGCACACTCGAGCACACCTCGATGTGCTACCAGCTATTAAAGCTAGCGCTCTATCACTCAATCGCTAGTCTTTACAAGGACTGTGGACATCTTACTCGGTCTCCCTTCTACTCTCTTGTGTTCCAGTACTCCCTCTCCGTGTGACTCCCCACACCACACTATATATACCCGCCTGGCTGTCCAACTCTCATACAGAGTGACTACAACTAACATTATTCTGTACAAGTGAGCTCTTCTCAAGTCACTCTACTTATTTATTTATCCCCTTAAACCATCGATAGTTACTTGAAAAGTATGTCTTGACACTGTTTCCTTTGGTGTATTCTTTGAAAATTATGTTATTTTTATTTTTGTGTGCTATATATTAAATGAAAATAGTGCCACACTTTTTCATTTTCTTCATTTGTTTAAATAGTGATGTTTATATAGGGCTTGTCGTTTCTAAAATGGGAAAACGTCATAACTCATTGAGTAATGTTCTATTTTTAGATTACACTTTAGCGGAAAAATGTTTTGAAGCATTAATACAGTCGAATTAATATGTTCTCAATATTGTTAGCGTACCAAAATTCATTTCATTTAATTATATTCTACTGAAAAAATATAAGAGATTAGTATCTCAACAGTATAATACATAAAAAATATTTAAAATCATATTTATAGCTTAGAAATATTTATTTTGTATCAAATACACTTTGTTGCAAATTTGTAACATCATGCACCCGTCAAACCAAATGAACCGTTTATTCATGAAATTTTTTGAAACAGTTTTTTGTCTTTAGTTAGACACAAATGGAAATTGCATTTGGAGCACTTGAAATGGCTGTACCCTTTGCAACCAGGTAGCTTGCACCGTTGCCTAGATGCTTCATAATTGATCCAATGAGCTACTTGGTCAGTCCCTACATTCAATAGTGGTACGCGGGCAGTTTGTCCTCTGTGTCGTTTTGCCTGAAGACTGCGCTCAATGTCACTAGGTCTTCTTTTCTTTCTGGATTGATACGAATTCATTTTACACAGGTACTCAGCAATTTAAGGCCGGAATTCCAACAACGCCATTGTTGACGGTGTACCCTTTTGGGCAGATGCACGGCGGAAGAGAAGCCATGCATTGACAGTAGTCATGTCAAGCAGGTGGCAAAAAATTCTGAAATAGCACTTTTTTGAACGCAACAGGATGCGGTATCGTGCAATATGACAGTCCATCAAAACAAAACCACCCATATGCTACTTATAGTCAGTAATGATCTTGGGGAAGTCAATTTGTATTTTAACCTTTTGTTTTTTATCATATATCTGGAAACTGTTGATTTTGGAAGCTCTCCTACTCATGTTGACAGTAATGTAACTAGTTTATTGTCATACCATACTACATTGCTAACTTCTGTTCCATAAATGAGGGCTGTATATTCTTCAGATGTGCTTTTGGAAACTTTTTGATATAACTTTCTTTCATCAATTTGCAGTTGGGAATGCGATTTCTGCACATGGTTCCTAACAAATATATCCATTGTTTAGCCAAATAGAGAGCAATTGATATAGATGTATAGTATTTGTCACAGTATATTTTAATTTTTTCTAATATTGGAATTACTCTCCCCAGTCTCACAACAACATTTCCAGTAGCACCAAGGTCAGGGTAATTGTCAAGTCTCTTAGTAAAATGGTTTTCAGGGCCTTATTAGATTTTAAAAATTATATTCAAAGCCTGAGGCTCCACATAAAACAAAAAGTTTAAAGCCCCATTTATAAGGCTTCATAGGCAAAAATTGTTTCAGGTGGTACCGTATTTTTGTTGGTCACATCTGCTCATCTACAGCCTGGCAAGGTTCCTTAGGAAAGCTGAAAACTTAGTTTTGAGTGTGTTGATAACAGGTCTTACTTTGAACAGCCTGTCATGCTCAGGGTGTGTCCTGTCTAGCATCTTACTGTTGTCATTGAAATGTTAACACGCTTTCAAATCTTCAAATTTGTCTATGGACATCCCTCGGATGACATCATCCACCCCAATATTTGGCTTCAAGTAACAACGTGTCTTTGGTAAGTTTACCACATACATATATTGCAATATGCCTAGAAATATGTTTATGTTTGTAGCATCAAAAGTTGTTGTTCTATTTGGTGTCATTTGAACAGCGTATAAATTTGTTTGTTCACACATTAAATTTATCAAGTCATCATCGATAAAGTATCGAAAAAAAAATCATATGGAGTGTCCATTTCATTAAAAAAAAACTATCTGGATATAAAGATGAACCTTTAAATTGTACAACCGCCTCATCAATTTTCAAACCTTTGTTTACCCATATTATGTTTCTGAGTGTGTTTTTAACAAGCTTGGGATTAGATTTGTCCCTCGTGTTAGTGGGCGCACTTTCGCGTGAGCAGGATGGCCGCAATTGATCATCGGGTTCCAAATCTTCCTCATTTTCATTTTCCGCACCTATTCAACCATCATCCTTAACTGAGCTGTCCTCTGACTCTTCATCATAAGAACAATCAAATTCATAGTCACTATTGTCCAAAGATTCCGACACGTCCTCTAACTCCTTATCTGTCATCGGTTTAAAATGGCTGTGACTGTGAGAAGGAGCTTTGTTTGACATTCTGCAGATTTTTAAAAAAAAATAGATTATAAATGTAATTTTATTTTCTTAATTTAATTTCCTGTTTGCATTCTTTATTTAGAAAAAAACACTAAATGTATTGAAGTTTTACTAACTAAATTATGTATAGGCCTAAATTTCATTAAAATTCACTTCACTAAAGTAGTAGGCTACTTGGTCTTGGATAAGTAGGCCCAAGTCTAAAGAATTTTTTTAAAAAATTAGATTTACTTTGAAAATATTTTGAGTAAGGATATAAACTATAGTATCCTACACAAGGTTCCTACAATAATAATAATAATAAATTGATAATTTACATAGCGCTGTATCCCAGTATCAGTAAGGAACTGGGCCCACAGCGCTTTACATGAAGGTAATAACTTACATATAAGTAATAAATAGAGGAAAGCCAAATATCCGGAATGCCGGATATTCGGACCATTTATCAGGATTTTCGCCACTATCAGGATGCGGCAAATACTTATGGCAGATCCGGATAATATCCGGATATCAATGTAGTAAAGAATTTTTGAAATCAAATTAAATTAATATTAATAAGTTTATAAAAAAATATATAAAAAGTAAAAAACAATAACCATAAATCAGTACATTTAACAAGATTGGATAGTGAGAGAGCATTCAGCGCAGCGGGGAAGATACATGATGATAAGCTTTCTCGCTTTACGCCGAAAAAACTTGGGATGCTATTAGTCATAAAAAAGAATTCCGGTATGACAAACACTTAATTTTTCGAAACCGGAAAATTGAAGAAACAAACTACAAACTTAAACGTAACAAGTACTGCTGTACCATGCTACAACTTACTAGTAACTAGTAACTACTGTCTAGTATCTATTTTGTTTAGATGTTATTTACTCATGTCATTAAATTCTTTTCATTGTTGTAGCTGATATATTAATTTTATGTTAAAAACTAGCAAAATACCCCCGCTTCGCTGCGGAAATTAGTATCTCAGTTACGTTGAGAATCCGCGAAACACAAATTCAAAACACCAATTGATTTCAATCTGGATCATGATGGATATAATACATATATTAACTTCAGCGTCATGTCTGTCTGTCTGTTCTAGTCCCGCAGAAAAACAAAAGCTAAAAGTAAAAAATGACACGCTTCCCGCGATCCTATCGAGCTGATAATTTAATAACTTTTTTTGTCTGCTACCATTGCGGGAGGGTACGCAACAACTTCACAAAGTTTCGTGCTCCTACCTACACGGGAAGTTATATATGTAATGATGAGTCTGTTTTATATAGCTCATATCAGAAAAAAAACTACATTTTGGCCCCCGGCCCCCTAGTGAATGATAATTTTACATTTGTTTTGATTGTGACCATTGCGGAATTGTACTTAACAACTCTCCAAAGTTTCATGCTGCTACCAACACGAGACATTGGAGAATTAGTGGTGAGTCAGTTTTTTATATAAGAAAAAAACTACATTTGGGCCCCCGGACCCCATTAAGTGTTATTTTAAATATTTTGTTCGCTTGTTACCATCGCGGAAGTGTGCTTATCAACTACCTAGTGTTTCATGCTTCTACCTACACGGGAAATAGGAGAATTAGTGATTTTTAGTTTTTATAAAGCTCATATTAGGAAAAAACGTCATTTGGGCCCCCTGACCCCATTAAGTGTTATTTTAAATATTTCTTTCGCTTCTTACCATCGCGGAAGTGTGCTTATCAACTACCTAGTGTTTCATGCTTCTACCTACACGGGAAATAGGAGAATTAGTGATTTTTAGTTTTTATAAAGCTCATATTAGGAAAAAACTTCATTTGGGCCCCCAGGAATTGATAATTTATTTTTTTTCCCGTTACCATTGCGGGATTGTACTCAACAACTTCCCAAAGTTTCATGCTTCTGCCTACTCGGGAAACAGGAGAATTGTTGATTTTAAAATTTTATATAGGCCATATAAGGAACAAAAACGTTTTTGGGCCCCCGGCCCCCATTAGTGTTAACTTAAAAATTATTTTACGCCAATTTTCGTCGCGAGAGGCTACTCAACAACTTCCCAAAGTTGCATGCTTCTACCTTTGCGGTAAATCCGAGATTAGTGATGAGTCTGTTTTAATATAAGAAGAAACTACATTTGGGCCCCCGGCCCCCATTAAGTGATAATTTAAATATTGTTTTTACCTGTTACAATCACGGAAGTATGCTTATAAACTACCTAGTGTTTCATGCTTCTACCCACACGGGAAATAGGAGAATTAGTGATTTTTAGTTTTTATAAAGCTCATATAAGGAAAAAACTTCATTTGGGCCCCCGGCCCCCAGGAACTGATAATTTAATTTTTTTTTCCTCCCGTCGCTATCGCTGGTTTTTATTCAACAACTTCCCAAAGTTTCATGCTTTCACCTACTCGAGAAATGAGAAAATTAGTGATTTCATATTCTATATAGTCCATATAAGGAAAAAAAGCGTTTTTGGGCCCCGGGCCCCCAACAGTGTGAATTTTTAAATTCTTATTCGCCAATTATCGTTGAGAGAGTGTACTCAGCAAGTTCCCAAAGTTTCATGCTAATACCTACATGGAATAGGCCTGTCAACGGGTACCCGGGACCCGGGTACCCGTTGCCGTGTGATTACCCGGGTAATAAAATTCCGCCCGGGTACCCGTGAAAATGTGGCTTCTATGTCTATATTAACCGTAGGCCAAACTTCGGCTCCCATGCGGCTTTTTGTGTTTACATTGTTGGCTTGCGAAACAATTTATCAAATGAAAATTTTTGTTTCAAATATATGCTGTGAAGTACTTCTAAGGAGAAATATCTGTCAACGGGAAATAAAATACGGTCCCAATAAATACAATGTATTTTGATATATATTTTTTTTCTCTCAACCTGAAACAGAAATCGCACAACACACTAAAAAAATTAGTTCTTTAAAAGAATCGTATAACGAAAACAAAAGTCCTCTGCCAAAAAAAAATGATGGACTGCTTAGAGATGAAAGACGCTGTGTTTGTTAATAAAAAAACACTCTTGCTTTGACTAAATTTGCTTTGAAATACGCCGATTGATACTAGCTAATATTGTTTATTTACCCCCTCTCCTCCCTTCACTCCTATAACCCACACCCCTTACATCCGCCTTACTTCTTGTGTTCATTAACACGTGGTGACCTAGAAAAACTGATGCTAATAATTCGTACAAGGTCGTAAGTATTTAAATTTAATAAATTGAATAGTTACTAACAGTGTAGGATGGGCAGACGTCGGCTGTGAGGATGAACTGCACAGAGATGAAAGATGCCGTGTTTTTTTTTGTTCATTCAAACACCCATTGCTTTAGAACTAACTTTGCTTTGAAATAGGCGACCGTGGGTCACCGATTGATACTATCTATCTAATGGCGTTTTTTTCTACTCTCCACCCCCCTCTCCTCTCTTCCCTCCTATAACCCAGTGCTTCTCAAAATTTTTTGTATTGCGGACCGGCAGGAATGTTTTTCATTGCATCTGGAACCGGTGCACTATTTTCCCTGTACTTACATGGTAGCGATATGAATTATATTTCCTTTTATTTTATTTCCTTTTATTTCTTTCATTTATTTGCTTATTGTCAAAAATGACAAATTCTATAGGGTTGGTATTATTGATAGCAATTGGAGGATTATAATTATATTTTTCTCTCCTTTCTTGATAACTTGCGCGGACCCCCACTTTGAGAAGCACTGCTATAACCCACACTCCACACCCTTGCATTCGCGTGTGTTTCTTGTATTCATTGACACGTGTTTGCCTAGCCCAAAAATTGATATTAATAATACACCCAAAGTTAACAAGATGGGTTAGACGTCGTGTGGAATCAGGCTAATCAAGTTGACAGCGACACGGCAAAATGCAACCATTGTAATTAAATCGTGTCTGTGAAGGATGGCAACCCAACGCGATAAAACGACATGTGAACGTTATTCATATAATTGATATTGATAAACAAACCGCCGATCCACCCAATATCAGAAATATTTTGGTGTCAACAAAAGCAGTACCACTGACCAAAGCACGATCACTTGAGATTTACCGCAGTATTGCGTCCTTCCTCGCCATTAGCATCGACTACCGACGCCAAGTGGATATTAACATTAAAGGTATGAAACTGAATGTTACGTCATTGCCGTAGACATTTTGTTTGCATGTTCAGTTTATTGGCATTTAAGAGTATGACGAATGCATTTACAGCAGGAATTGAATAAAAGTTTTTAGTGCATTATAGTTAATTATAGTGCATTAGTAATAGTATGTTACTGTAACTGGAAGCAAGCCGTTGGTTACTACTACTGTGTGAAATGAGGTGCATGAATGGTGGTTAGGTTGCATTGTATTGTATAGCGATCATGACGGGGAAAATTATGCGACGTTTAAGTTTAGAACGGGTAACCCGGGTACCCGTCCGAAATTTTCACGGGTACCCGGACAGCTTTTTTCAACAAAATTGACAGCCCTACATGGGAAGTTGGAGAATTAGTGATGAGTCAGTTTTTTATATTAGAAAAAAACTACATTTGGGCCCCCGGACCCCATTAAGTGTTATTTTAAATATTTGTTTCGCTTGTTACCATCGGGGAAGTGTGCTTATAAACTACCTAGTGTTTCATGCTTCTACCTACACGGGAAATAGCAGAATTAGTGATTTTTAGTTTTTATAAAGCTCATATCAGGAAAAAACTTCATTTGGGCCCCCGACCCCCAGGAAGTGATAGTTTAATTTTTTTCCCTCCCGTCGCTATCGCTGGTTTGTACTCAACAACTTTCCAAAGTTTTATGCTTTTGCCTACTCGAGAAATGAGAAAATTAGTGATTTCATATTCTATATAGTACATATAAGGAAAAAAAGCGTTTTTTGGCCCCGGGCCCCCAACAGTGTGAATTTTAAAATTCTTATTCGCCAATTATCGTTGAGAGAGTGTACTCAGCAAGTTCCCAAAATTTCATGCTAATACCTACACGGTAAGTTGGAGAATTAGTGATGAGTCAGTTCCCTATATAAGAAAAAAACTACATTTGGGCCCCCGGACCCCATTAAGTGTTATTTTAAATATTTTTTTTCGTTTGTTACCATCGGGGAAGTGAGCTTATCAACTACCCCAAGTTTCATGCTTCTACCTACACGGGAAATGGAGAATTAGTGATTTTTAGTTTTTATACAGCTCATATAAGGAAAAAACTTCATTTGGTCCCCCGGCCCCCAGGAAGTGATAATTTAAATATTTTTGCTCCAGTTACCATCGCGGGATTGTACTCAACAATTTCCCACAGTTTCATGCTTCTGCCTACTCGGGAAATAGGAGAATTTGTTATTTTTAGTTTTTGTATAGCTCATATTAGGAAAAAACTTCATTTGGGCCCCCAGCCCCCAGGAAGTGATAATTTAATTTTCTTTCCTCCCGTCGCTATCGCTGTTTTTTACTCAACAACTTCCCAAAGTTTCATGCTTTTGCCTACTCGAGAAATGAGAAAATTAGTGATTTCATATTCTATATAGTCCATATAAGGGAAAAAAGCGTTTTTGGGCCCCGGGCCCCCAACAGTGTGAATTTTAAAATTATTATTCGCCAATTATCGTTGAGAGAGTGTACTCAGCAAGTTCCCAAATTTTCATGCTAATACCTACATGGGAATTGGGAAGTTGGAGAATTAGTGATGAGTCAGTTTTTTATATTAGAAAAAAACTACATTTGGGCCCCCGGACCCCATTAAGTGTTATTTTAAATATTTGTTTCGCTTGTTACCATCGGGGAAGTGTGCTTATCAACTACCTAGTGTTTCATGCTTCTACCTACACGGGAAATAGGAGAATTAGTGATTTTAAGTTTTTATAAAGCTCATATCAGGAAAAAACTTCATTTGGGCCCCCGACCCCCAGGAAGTGATAGTTTAATTTTTTTCCCTCCCGTCGCTATCGCTGGTTTTTACTCAACAACTTCCCAAAGTTTTATGCTTTTGCCTACTCGAGAAATGAGAAAATTAGTGATTTCATATTCTATATAGTACATATAAGGAAAAAAAGCGTTTTTGGACCCCGGGCCCCCAACAGTGTGAATTTTAAAATTCTTATTCGCCAATTATCGTTGAGAGAGTGTACTCAGCAAGTTCCCAAAGTTTCATGCTAATACCTACACGGTAAGTTGGAGAATTAGTGATGAGTCAGTTCTCTATATAAGAAAAAAACTACATTTGGGCCCCCGGACCCCATTAAGTGTTATTTTAAATATTTTTTTTCGTTTGTTACCATCGGGGAAGTGAGCTTATCAACTACCCCAAGTTTCATGCTTCTACCTACACGGGAAATGGAGAATTAGTGATTTTTAGGTTTTATACAGCTCATATAAGGAAAAAACTTCATTTGGTCCCCCGGCCCCCAGGAAGTGATAATTTAAATATTTTTGCTCCAGTTACCATCGCGTGATTGTACTCAATAATTGCCCACAGTTTCATGCTTCTGCCTACTCGGGAAATAGGAGAATTTGTTATTTTTAGTTTTTGTATAGCTCATATTAGGAAAAAACTTCATTTGGGCCCCCAGCCCCCAGGAAGTGATAGTTTAATTTTCTTTCCTCCCGTCGCTATCGCTGTTTTTTACTCAACAACTTCCCAAAGTTTCATGCTTTTGCCTACTCGAGAAATGAGAAAATTAGTGATTTCATATTCTATATAGTCCATATAAGGGAAAAAAGCGTTTTTGGGCCCCGGGCCCCCAACAGTGTGAATTTTAAAATTATTGTTCGCCAATTATCGTTGAGAGAGTGTACTCAGCAAGTTCCCAAAGTTTCATGCTAATACCTACACGGGAAGTTGGAGAATTAGTGGTGAGTCAGTTTTTTATATAAGAAAAAAACTACATTTGGGCCCCCGGACCCCATTAAGTGTTATTTAAAAAAATTTTTTCGCTTATTACCATCGCGGAAGTGTGCTTATCAACTACCTGGTGTTTCATGCTTCTACCTACACGGGAAATAGGATAATTAGTGATTTTTAGTTTTTATACAGCTCATATAAGGAAAAAACTTCATTTGGGCCCCCGGCCCCCAGGAAGTGATAATTTAAATGTTTTTTCTCCCGTTACCATCGCGGGGTTGTATTCAACAATTTCCTAAAGTTTCATGCTTCTGCCTACTCGGGAAATGGGAGAATTGGTGATTTTCAAATTTTATATATGCCATATAAGGAAAAAAAAACGTTTTTGGGCCCCCGGCCCCCATGAGTGTTATTTTAAAAATTCTTTTACTCCAATTTTCGTCGCGAGAGCCTACTCGACAACTTCCCAAAGTTTCATGCTTCTACCTACACGGGAAGTTGGAGAATTAGTGATGAAACAGTGAGTCAGTGAGTTAGGGCTTTGCCTTTTATTAGTATAGACTAGCAAAATCCCCGCGCTCCGCTGCGGAAATTAGGATTTCAGTTACCGTTGACAACCCGCGTAACACAAATTCAAAACACCAATTGATTTCAATCTGGATCATGATGAATATAATGCATATTTTAACTTCACCGTCTTGTCTGTCGTAGTCCCGCAGAAAAACAAAAACGAAAAGAAAAAATTACACACTTCCCGTGATCCTATCGAGCTGATAATTTAATTTTTTTTTCGTCTGCTATCATTGCGGGAGGGTACTCAACAACTTCCCAAAGTTTCGTGCTCCTAACTACACGGGAAGTTAGATATTTAATGATGAGTCAGTTGTATGTAGCTCATATAAGAAAAAAACTACATTGGGGCCCCTGGCCCCCTAGTGAATAATAATTTTATATTTGGTTGTGATTGTTATCATCGCGGGAGGGTACGCAACAACTTTTCAAACTTTCATGCTTCTACCTACACGGGAAGATGAGGAATTAGTGTTTATTCAGTTTTATATAGCCCATATACGGAGAAAAAAAACGGTTTTGGGGCCCCGGCCACCCATGAGTGAAATTTTAAAATTTTCTTTTCGTCATTTATCGTCATAAGAGTGTACTAATCAAGTTCCCAAAGTTTTAGCTTCTACATTCACGGGAAGTTGTAGAATTAGTGTTGAGTCAGTTTTTAATATTAGAAAACATTAAATTTGGGCCCCCGATCCCCAGTAAGTGATAATTTATATACTTTTTTTTACCTGTTACCATTGCGGAATGTTACTTAATAACTGCCCAAAGTTTCCTGCTTCCACCTTTACGGGAAATAGAAGAATTAGTGATTTTTAGTTTTTATATAGCTCATTTTAGGAAAAAAACTACATTTAGGCCCCCGGCCCCCACTATGTAATAATTTAAATATTGTTTTAGTTTGTTACCACTACTCAGAGTTTCTTGCTTCTACCTACACGGGATCATAAGAATTTGTGATTTTCAGTTTTAATATAGCTCCCATAAAGAAAAAACTTTATTTGGGCCCCCGGACCCCAGTATTTAAAAATTTTAATATTTTAGCCTGTTGATATCGCCGAAGTGTACACAACATCTTATATGAGAATTTGTGATTTTCAGTTTTTTATATAGCTCATGTAATGAAAAAACTTCATTTGGGCCCCCGGCCCCTAGGAAGTGATAATTTATTTATCTTTTCGCCTGTTACCATTGCGGGTTTGTACTCAACAACTTCCCAAAGTTTCATGCTTCTGCCTACTCGGGAAATAGGAGAATTTGTGATTTTCATATTTTATATAGGCCATTTTAGGAAAAAAACTTTTTTGGGCCCCCGGCCCCCATGAGTGTAAATTTTAAAATTCTTTTACGCCAATTTTCGTTGCGTGAGGCTACTGAACAACTTCCCAAAGTTTCATGCTTCTACCTACACTGGAAGTTGGAGAATTAGTGATGAGTCAGTTTTTTTATATAAGAAAAAAACTACATTTGGGCCCCCGGCCCCCAATAAGTGATAATTTAAATATTTTTTTCGCCTGTTACCATCGCGGAAGTGTACTTATCAACCACCCAGTGTTTCATGGTTCTACCTACATGGGAAATATGAGAATTTGTGATTTTCAGTTTTTATATAGCTCATATAAGGAAAGAACTTCATTTGGGCCCCCGGCCCCCAGGAAGTGATAATTTAATTTTTTTCACCTGTTACCATTGCGGGTTTGTCCTCAACAACTTCTAAAAGTTTCATGCTTCTGTCTACTCGGGAAATAGGAGAATTTGTGATTTTTAAATTTTATATAGGCCATATAAGGAAAAAAACTTTTTTGGGCCCCCGGCCCCCATGAGTGTAAATTGTAAAATTCTTTTACACCAATTTTCGTCACGAGAGGCTACACAACAACTTCCCAAAATTTCATGCTTCTACCTACAGGGGAAGTTGGAGAATTAGTGATGAGTCAGTTTTTTTATATAATAAAAAAACTACATTTGGGCCCCCGGCCCCCATTAAGTGATAATTTAAATTTTGTTTTTGCTTGTTACCTTCGCGGAAGTGTACTTATCAACTACCCAGTGTTTTATGGTTCTACCTACACGGGAAATATGAGAATTTTGATTTTCAGTTTTTATATAGCTCATATAAGGAAAGAACTTCATTTGGGCCCCCGGCCCCCAGGAAGTGATAATTTAATTTGTTTTCGCCAGTTACCATTGCGGGGTTCTACTCAACAACTTCTAAAAGTTTCATACTTCTGCTTACTCGGGAAATAGGAGAATTTGTGATTTTCAAATTTTATATAGGCCATATAAGGAAAATACGTTTTTGGGGCCCCAGCCCCCATGAGTGTAAAATTGTAAAATTCTTTTACGCCAGTTTTCGTCTCGAGAGGCTACACAACAACTTCCCAAAGTTTCATGCTTCTACCTACACGGGAAGTTGGAGAATTAGTGATGAGTCATTTTTTTATATAAGAAAAAAACTACATTTGGGCCCCCGGCCCCCATTCAGTGATAATTTAAATATATTTTTTGCTTGTTATTTTTGCGGAAGTGAACTTAACAACCACTCCAAGTTTCATGCTTCTATCTACACGGGAAATAGGAGAATTAGTGATTTTTAGTTTTTATAAAGCTCATATAAGGAAAAAACTTAATTTGGGCCCCCGGCCCCCAGGAAGTGATAATTTAAATATTTTTTCTTTCGTTACCATCGCGGGATTGTACTCAACAACTTCACAAAGTTTCACGCTTCTGCCTACTCGGGAAATGGGAGAATTGGTGATTTTCAAATTTTATATAGGCCAAATAAGGAAAAAAAACGTTTTTGGGCCCCCGGCCCCCATGAGTGTTATTTTTAAAATTCTTTTACTCCAATGTTCGTCGCGAGAGGCTACTCGACAACTTCCCCAAGTTTCATGCTTCTACCTACACGGGAAGTTGGAGAATTAGTGATGAATGAGTGAGTGAGTGAGGGCTTTGCCTTTTATTAGTATAGATAAAAAAATTATTTCAAAAAATACTATTTTAAGTTTAATTTGTAATTATTAGCTTATTCTATAAACTATAAACGTTATAGTTAAACAGGAGCCTTGGCAACTGGGACAGGCTGATAGTTGACTTTCGTTTTTAACTTCTTTGTCATTGACTAGTACGTTGCCAGTAGTCAATTATTCATTACTTTCAATTCAGTATTTACATTTAAACATTTTAATTATATAATACTAGCGTACACCCGTCAAAAATGACGGAAGTTTTCAGCTGAAATCTATTTATTTTATTAAAAAATGCATTTTTTAGGGCGACTAAGGCGCCGACCTTTTTCAAAAGACCAACTAACTTGTCCTTGTTTGGTAAATACGAAATATTAAACTTTCTGAAATGTACACAAATTATTTTATAATAGGGGTTGCAGGGCGCCTACGGTACCCCCTTTGTTTTTGATTTTATAATTAACCATCATCAAATCCTCTTTTTACATTGATTCCTTTTCCAAAATTAAAATATGAGCGAAAACAATAACGTCATATAATATTTTTACAGCGTATATTAAATTTGCACAACTTTTGATGCTTTGGTGCAGTGATTTGGTTTTCCCTGCTTTCTAAAATTAGTAGCGTCAGGACTGACAGACACTACTTGCGTGACAATTGCAAATTATATTGTTCAACTAGTTTATTACCCGTCAAAAATAACGGGAGTTTTCAAATTGGATATATTTTAGTTTTCGTAATTGTCCCTTTTGCCTGAACGCCGCATAGTTAATAATCAGAAAATGTGCAGACCAAGATGGATAAATTAAATCTCTTTTCCATATTGAACAATTTTATGCGGAAATAGCGTTTTCTTCTGGTTTATTTTTTTTGGTGTTTTTTTTTGTTTTTGCTTATTGTTTTCAAGCATAGTATATATTTTTATTATATATACGAATATATGTGTTATGAGAAAACCTCCAAGCTTAGACTTCGCGTTATATAAGTTTACATAATAAAAGTAAATGCATAGTAAATTACACACAGTATAAAGTGATACTGCGGCAAAGAAGTTTGAAGTTCGACGTATTAACAAATATTGCTGAGGAGTCAGCCGGACGTTAACTTGCGGCATTGAATAGTGCGAATAAATAATACAGCACAGTGCGTTAAAAATAAATTATGTGACTGTATTGTGATCCACATAACGCATATCTGTGATTTGAAGCCGTTTAAGCTCATCGATGATTATGACTCGTCAGTTTATACGCCCATTTGTCCATACATTATTACCACAACCTTATCAAAACATTACAAAAATAAACTGTAATTTTACACATGTTAATAGCTATTTATTTTGCATGAAACGTAGTAAGCAAAGTTTGTCACAGGATAACAGAAAAGATTAATTTATTAACTGTTAATAATATTTACAATTTAATATACACGTGCTAGTAATTCACATAAACGTTTTTATTATTGTCAAGTCAGCACCTTTTCAAGATCTATTATGACTTGTCAGTTTATGCGCCCATTGGTCAATACATTATTACCTTGACATTATCAAAAACATGTAAAAAAAAATTTAAACTATTTACAAATATGAATAACAACGAACTATTTATTTTGCATGAAACCTTTGAAGTAAAGTTAAGCACTGGATAAAAAAAAATTAAAATATCAACTTTAATATACACGTTTTAGGAATTCTAATAAACGTTTTCATTATTCTCAAGTCAGCATCCCTTCCAGTTCTATATTAAAAGCAAAGATCTTTTATCTAAAATTAGTCTAAGACTAATTAAAATATTACATGTAAATAACAATTTTAAAAAAACGATTGTGGGGAGGAGTCCAATTTTTAAATATGTTATTTATTTAAACATACAAATATGCAATCTCAAAGTGTATAAAAGAAAAACAAACGCTAAACTGAAGCAAAAATTGACAAATTTCATTTGCAGTAATAAATAATGGCTTTGTAGTTCAAAACGCATCGAAACTTGACAACCGAACGACAACCAATTGTAAATTTCATAAAGCGAAAAACGAATGTTATATATTAATATAGAAAATTAAATTTATAATTACGTACGTAATATTGATATGGACACATACACACAAACGGACATTTAATAAAAAAAAATAATAATAATATTTATCACATCAAATAAAACATTGCTCTTATTACTTTGTTCCCTTCACACATTAATAAAAGTTCAAATAATGACGTCACGTCACAATATTTTATGGCGAGAAACACATTTTGTTATAATCTCGAAAGCAACATTTCAAAAAAATGTTTCGGGAGTTACCTCGCATAGCGTCAGGACTAACAGACACTACTTGCGTGACAGATTGCAAATTATGTTATTTAACTAGTGTATTACCCGTCAAAGATTACGGGAGTTTTTAAAAGGGATATATTTCAGTTTTTTTTTAATTGTCCCTTTTGCCTGAAAGCCGCATAGTAAATAATCAGAAAATGGAGAGACCAAGAGAGAAAAATTAGATCTCATTTTCATATTGAACAATTTTATGCGGACGTTTGAAAATAGTTGGGTTTTTTGTTTTTTTTATATTTTGCAATATATTTTTCAAGGTTATTTTTTTTAGCGGTATGCTTTCTAAAATCTAGCGTTACGAACGGACATAGCAGAGTATATATTTAGATTATATATACGCATATATGTGTTATGAGAAAACCTCCAAGCTTAGGCTTCGCGTTGTATAAGATTGCATGAATAATAATGATATATTCATGATAATAGTAAATGCATAGTGAATTACACACAGCATAAAGTGATACTGCGGCAAAGAAGTTTGAAGTTCGACGCATTAACAAATATTGCTGAGGAGTCAGCCGGACGTTAACTTGCGGCATTGAATAGTGCGCACCAATTATGAGTGCACCAATAATACAGCACAGTGCGTTAAAAATAAATTATGTGACTGTAATGTGATCCACATCACGCATATATGTGATTTGAAGCCGTTTAAGCTTCATTGATGATTATGACTCGTCAGTTTATTCGCCCATGTGTCCATACATTATTACCACAACATTATCAAAACATGTAAAAAATAAACTGTAATTTTACACATGTTAATAACTATTTATTTTGCATGAAACGTAGTAAGTAAAGTTTGTCACAGGATAACAGAAAATAATAATTTATCAAATGTCAATCATATTTACAATTTAATATACACGTGTTAGTAATTCACATAAACGTTTTTATAATGGTCAAGTCAGAGTCTTTTCAAGATCTATTATGACTTGTCAGTTTATGAGCCCATTGGTCCATACATTATTACCTTTACATTATCAAAAACATGTAAATAAAAACATTGTAACTATTTACAAATATGAATAAAAACGAACTATTTCTTTTGCATGAAATCTTTGAAGTAAAGTTAAGCACTGGATAAAAGAAAATATTAAAGTATTAACTTTAATATACACGTTTTAGGAATTGTAATAAACGTTTTCATTATTGTCAAGTCAGCACCCCTTCCAGTTATATATTAAAAGCAAAGATTTTTTATTCAAAATTAGTCTAAGACGCATTAAAATGTTACATGTAAATAGCAATAAAAAAAATTGTGGGGAGGAGTCCGATTTTTAAATATGTTATTTGTTTAAACATAAACATATGCAATCTCAAAGTGTATAAAAGAAAAACAAAGGCTAAACTGAAGCATAAGTTGACAACTTTCTTTTGCAGTAATAAATAATGGCTTTGTAGTTCAAAACGCATCGATACTTGACAACCGAACGACAACCAATTGTAAATTTCATAAACCGAAAAACGATTGTTATATATTAATATAGAAAAATAATTTTATAAGTACATACGTAATATTGATTTGGAGACATACACAAAAACGGACATTTAATACAAAAACAAAATAATAATAATATTAATCACATCAAATAAAACATTGCTCTTTTTACTTCGTTCCCTTCGCAAATTAATAAAAGCTCAAATAATGACGTCACGTCACAATATTTTATGGTGAGCAACACATTTTTTAAATCTCGAAAGCAACATGTTTATTTTTTTTATAGGGAGTTACCTCGCATAGCGTCATGACTGACAGACACTACTTGCGTGACAGATTGCAAATTATGTTATTTAATAAGCTATATCATTGTGATAATTTATTATTCTTTGTTGTTGTTTTTCTGTTAAACTTTAAATGGCAGTTGCAATTGTGATTTGATTTGCGAACTTAAAAATAAACATGTTGCTTGTCTCTAAAGCACGTGTTATATCTCATTCAGTCTTATAATTTTAAAAATCTAGTCAATTGTGAATTTTATAATTATACAAAACAAGTTAAGTAACAAATTAAGTTCTACATTAAATTATGAGTATATAACAAAATAAACAAATTAACAAGCGTTGATAATGAAATCATTCAAATCCACGCAAAATATAGTAAAATAATCAATTTCAATACGAGAAGAATATATTAAGTTAATAAAAAAAATCCGTAAAAAAAACAAGTTTTTGACTATAAATCCTTTATGTTCGAGACGAAACTAAAAGAATGTTCATTATAATACGCAGCGCAAGACCATCCAAAAATACAAAATTGTAGTTATGTCTCGTAAAACGTGTTTAATATAATGCGCACCGATCAGGAATATGTTTATTAAAAGTGTTCTCAATAAAATACGTACTTTATTGCGCAAAAGAAAATGTCGTTCAATATAATACGCACCGCGACACTCTATCTCAAAAATTTAACATGATACATAGAGATAAATAAAATAATCTAAAAATTCAATAATTTAATTAAAGTACATGCGATCGATCTGAAATTTCGATACATCGTTTTTATCATCGACACGAAACTCGCTAGCTTACGAGGAAGTGGGTTAAAAATCGATCCAAAGTTTTGACGAAAAGCAAACAAGCAAGCAAGGGCTAAAACAGACACCACGAGTTTTAACGTTTTAAATAGTTACAAGTATAGATATTACTTTACTACATAAGATAACACAGTAAGTTAACTAACAGGATATTAAACTTAAATTGTCAGAATAAAATAACAGTTTAATTATGGCTCTGGGCCACAACTTCTTGTACATCACACTACACACACAGTACAACACTGTTCGCTTGGTACACACTACACCGTTCGTTGAACTTCGTTCAAGTTCGTTCATTCAATTCATTGTAAAATGTTCATCATTCACGTTGACAATGTTACAAAGAGGAAAGCAGATACTCTCCATTTGTAGGATAATACATATTTTAATAAATAGTATTAAATACTAGATATAATCTAGTAAAGTAAACTCTCTTAGCTCTTACACTTAAATGTGGAGATATCCGGATCCGGAATCCGGATTCAGCAAATAGTAAAAAACAATATGCGGCTGATCCCTAGTAATAAATTAGTATTAGCTCATTCATACCATAACAACCACATTAATTACAGTACATAACACAAAATAATAATACTGAATTACTTGTACATTCATAACAAATTCAATAAATCTAATTGTATTATGAATAGTTCGATGGACTGACTAGGGCTAGCACAAATATCAGCACCGCCTTACCTCAACGGCTAGTGCTACAAATTCATGTTGCTGCAAATTAGCAACATAGCTTAACAACGTTATTTTAACTCTTTAATTGTACAAAAAATATTCTAATGCATTAAATAAATGTAAATGTAATTTACTTACCACAGAATTTTAAAACATTTTTTGTGTCGATTTATTTCTTACGTGGACTGTAGTTGTTTTTTTTTACAAAATGGGTAGTCGCTATTGTAAAATTGAACGTGGTACCGGTCTACTTCAAATGCTTATTGTGTAGCTAAAAACAACACTACAGAAGAGATTGTGCGCGAATCGAGGTCAATAGTTGTGATTCCGTACATAGCAGTATTAAAATTGAAGAAACGTAAAAATTCCGGAATGCTTTGTATAGTTGTTTCGTTTTGCTGAAAATTTGCAACACCATGAAATGAAGGGTTATGAAAATGTTGTTGCTATTTTTGTTGAATTCCAAAAAAGCTGTCTTAAATTAACGAAGAATTGACAGATAGCTTATAAAACACTTCCGTCTCAATATACTTACATTTACATAATGATTCGCACATTTTATAAAATTCTTATGAAATTCGTCCCATAAAAAGGACCTCAATATTTTTATTAATACATTTCCGTCAGACTATGCCAAGGCCTATTGAAAAACATGTATTTTACATTTTAAAAGTTATTTACAAAAAATCTAGTATATAAAGTCTTATATGTGTTAATTAGCTAACACATGCGTGAACTAAGATTAGTAGTACATAAAATGTGTCGTCTCGGTATTGAAGTATTTAAAAATGGAAAAGATGAAGTGAAAAGAACTTACCGGGATGGTGTGGGAAGAATTTAGGATATATATATATCTACTAGCAAATTACCCGCGTTTCAGCGGTCAATTAGGATTTCAGTTTGCGTTGAGAACCAACTTAACACCAATTCAAAACTACAATTGATTTCAATCTGGTTCATGATGGATATGCTACGCATATTAATTTCACCATCTTGTCTATCTGTCATGATGCAACGGAAAAACAAAAGCAAAATATAAAAAATGAAACATCCCGCGATCCCTTCGAGCTGATAAGTTTTTAAAAAAAATCGTCTGTTACCACTGCGGGATGGGTACTTAACAACTTCCTGAAGATTCATGCTCCTACCTACACGGGAAGTTGGAGATTTAATGATGAGTCTGTTTTATACAGTTCACATTGGGAAAACACTTACATTTGGGCCACCGGCCCCATAGTGAATGATGATTTAATAATTTTTTGTCTATTACCATTGCGAGAGGGTACTCAACAACTTCCCAAAGTTTTATGATTCTACCTACATGGGAAGTTAGAGGATTAGTGGCAAGTGACGTTTAATATAAGACAAAAATTACATTTGGCCCCCAGTTAGTGATAAATTAAATTTAGTTGAGACTGTTAACATCACGGGGTTATACTCAAAAACATACCAAAGTATCATGCTTCTTTTTACACGGTATGTTGGAGAATTAGTGATGAGTCAGTTTTATATAAGAAAAAAAAACTACTTTCGGCCCCCATCCCCCATGATTGGGAATTTTTAAATTCTCTTCTCGTCAATTATCGCCCTTGGAGTGTTCTCAACATCTTCCCAAAGTTTCATGCTTCTAGCTACACAGGAAATGGAGAATTAGTGATTCAACAATCAGAGTCAACTCAATGAGCTCCATGTAATCATCTTTGACTTGTCCCTTTAGATGCTCTTTGGTCAGGACTGCAATGGTTGCATCTGATAAACTGGAAGCTTCAGGTGTCACATGTAATTCTAAAAAATTCTGCCTGGTGATGACACTCCAAACGGCTTTAAATCGTTTGAAAAGCGGGATATCTGGGGAGTTTGAAGGTCCACAGCAGATGGTGAAAACATTTGACAAGATGATCTCCATTACATGATGACGACAGGCTAACCAATGAAGTTCACGACCCAGCCTGTTTTCAAGGCCAACACATACTCCATTTATTCTGCCGGTATTTACTGAGGTTGTATCAAAGCGAATAGCTTGAACCTTCTCAACCAGCTGCCACTCCACCAACAATTGGTGAACAGCATTTGCTTCATTCTCACCAGTTCCAGAGCTCACCTTTGGCACACCTAATAGTTTCTCCATCCCATCACCTGAAACTAAAACTGGTAGTCTGTCAACTGCGCCTTCCCCAAATATTGTTGGAAGTATCTTTCCATCCCAATGGATTACTAATGGGCAAGTTGGCTCAAAAGTATCTTTCATTGCTTTAGAAATTGTATGCCTAGCACTTGACCGCGCTCTTTGAATAGTGCTACGTGAAATAGGAAGTGCATTTGGATCGTGGCCAAGGGCTGCAGCTATAGGAATAAGTAGTCGAACAGCTTCACGATCAGATGTTTTATTACGGTCAAAGGCACTTGTTACACTTGGATTGAACAATTGGTCTCGAGAGATTTTGTTTACTTGAGTTATCTTGTCTTTCTGTTTACCTGATTTGCTAATTTTGGTTGGTATGTACTCATCATCATATTCAGTTTCGTCATCAAGAACATAGCTTGCAAATGCACATTCATCATCAGGCTTGGCTCGGGCGGATGCTGCTGTAGATGCTGGAGGTTGCGAAGCCTTGCGGTTTCTTTCCTCTTCTTTTTGTCGCCTCAGTTCTGATCTTTGTTGTTTTTCAGCTAACTCCTTATCCTCGGTTGTCATTATCATTCTTCTCTCAGTTCTCTGATCATTGAGAAATTCCTTATCCTGTTCAATTTTTATTTTTTTCATTGCATCAGCATGTGCTATATCAAACACTTGACTCAGTTTTTCTGCAAATTCTAGTTCTCTGGATTTCTGTGCCTCAGACTTCCGTCCTTTGTTTTTCTTTAACAGCAGCCAGGCATCATGCAATCTTTCCAACTTTTCAACCGAGTGTGTCGCCAACATTGTTGCTATACCAGCCTTCAACCAGGTAATCATTAACTCATCAACAGTTGCATGAGAAGCATTTCTAACGGACTACTTTACTCGTAGATGTTCATGAAATCTTTGAAGGACCTGCTTTTTTGTCGGCAACTGTTTCAGATGTGTAAGTGGTTCCATTTCACATATCCCAATAAGGTAAATCTCACTGCTATGACGTGTTGATGACATGATGAAATAATTGAGTCCTAGAATTTAAACCAAGAACATTCATATGATAATTCAGAATCTGATTATGAACTTTGTATTATATCATTTTTTCAGCATGTGATTGGCATGCATAATAATTACGTAATTATCAAATCATTACGAGTAAATGCTGTGAAACATTAATTTGCAAAAATATCCTAAACTTTTAGTGTTTGTTATGTTCAATAACAAGATTAATTTACTATATTAGTTTTTCAATATACCTTTAAAATAGTGAGACCTGCAAAGCACTAAGTTTACAGAAAACAATCAATAAACACACAAATATTGAAGTTATGATACAGTAAGTAACTATACAAAATGTACATTGCATGAAAGTTCAACAATTTTCGATGAAATTTTGAAAATTCATGGTCATTGAGCACCACCTTGCAGTTGGCACAGGATGCTGAAACTCTGCCCTAATTAAAGGTTTGCTATACGGAAAAAAAGTTAGAGGTTGTCTTGCTCTGTGGGTGAAAGTTGAGTTTTTTGGGCCACCCTAATGTATATCCCCTCATTGTTGTTCTTGAAGGCATACTGGAGTAAGATGGAAAAGAATATTGCAAATAGAGTAGTTGCCAACACGCAACCTTGCTTTACTCCACTACTTACTGGGAAAGCCTCAGAGGTGGCACCGTTCTAGCACACTGTGCCCTGCATGTTTTCGTGGAATTGCTTGATGATGTTAAGCAGATGCGTAGGGCAGCCTATTTTTACTAAGATCTGGAAAAGGCCGCTTCTGCTGACAAGACAAAAGCTTTTCTGTAATAACTCTAAAAAAACAAAAAAAACATAAACATTGCCTAAAAGGTAGGGGTCTATCCGTTTGCATTCTTGATGATATTGCCGATACCGATTTAACTATTTAAGTATTAAGCAGTGATTAAATTAATCTATTCAACCATGTCAATAAATGTGTAAATATGTAATTGAAAATAGTATTATTTTTTGCATTGGGAACGGATCAATCATTTTCCCTCTATTTATTTTAGTAAAAATACGTTTGGTAAACGTCGTTTTCCGGTATACGTCCAAAAGTCTGTAACGAACTAAGGACGTATACTGAGGTTCCACTCTACTATTAAGTAAACGTTGTGAAAAGACACAAATGTCATTTTTCTAACATGATTTATATAAAAGGTATTTTAAAAAGTTGCTACTGGGTAAATTGATTGAGCTTGACCAAAAATGGTATATACAAATGTATTATCCATATTAAAATTATATACGGTATTAAATTCCTAATGTAAATTCCTTCGGTGCAAGGTGCACAAAATCTTTTTTTGTAAGATTTTGAAGATTTTTTGACATTATATTTGTAAACAATCAAGTCAAAATATGACTCATATCCCCATCATTATCCAGTTTTAAATCTCTGGCCTTTTGAAATTTATATCTTAAAAGTTAATTTTCTTCTTATGAATCCTTATAATTTTTTTTAGTAAACAATTGCCATTAAAAGTTGAAATATTGTTGAGTACACTCCCGCGAAAGATTCTGGCTACAATGAATGTTTATTGATTAAAATTTCTATTTGCAGAAACGTAAAGCTATGTCAGGGCTGGTTGTGCGAAAACGTTATATTCAAAGAAACCATGGTAAAAATGTTTGTACATATACAGTGACGTAGCTAGGGTCATGTGCACCCGGGGACATGACACAAAATCGGCGCCCCTTGTCGGACCGAAAGAAAAATTTGAAATTTTACGGTTTATATAGTTCATTTTCGAAGCTTCTTGTATTTTAATGAAATAGAATACAGACTAATAATTCTCTATACGATTGTAAACACTTTATATAAAAACAAAAATACTCTACTAATTATACGATTAGACATAGTCCAAAAAATTGATTCTCTTTGATTTAATTTGATTGTCGCAAACTCGTCAATCACGTTGTCAAAATTAATATTCTCAAGTGTTTCTCTTTCGATGCTAAGGAGTGCAAGATCACTGGGACTATCTTTTCCAATTGAAGCACGTAAATAAGACAAAATAAGCTTCAGTTTGCTGAAGGACCTCTCACAGCTTTCTGTTGAAACAGCAATTGTTAGAAGTATTTGAAGTGAAATGCGCTTGCCTCGGAAATACGTCTTCTCCATATGAAACTATAAAACCAATAACATCCAAAGGACTTTCCGATATAACTTCAGTCAGGGTCCTGAGAAGCATTTTTCAGTATCTGATGTATGTGCACAAGTCATGACCATTGACATCAGTGTCGTATAAATTAGCAAAATCTAATCAATTTTAACGAAGTGTATCGACTTTTGTCGTAGCAAAAAGAGTTTTGACGTTTTTTAAAAATCCAAATTTGTTGTTTAGATTTTTTTAGACGTATAAACGGTATTGATATCTCCTGTTGGAGTCTATCAATTAAGCTGTTCATATCACGCGCAATTCTTCTTCTGCAGAAAGTCCTGCATCTCTTGTTAATTCTTCAGGCAACATCCGCTGTCGTCTAATCCTTCTGTCAACCTCGATTCCCCAAGTTGTGCATCTTCCTTTCCATTATCTACCGCAACCTGGCTCAAATTATCACGAATGTTGACAATTTCTTGCTCAAGCGATTCAAGATCAGATGCTGCTTCCTTGAAATTCTTAGTAGGATTCTGCAACCGTTTCTGGACACGATCAATTTCCCCAAGTATGATGTTCCAGAAATTTAACAAAAATAGGAATTTAAAGTTTAATATACCTGCCAGCAAAGTTTCTGCATCACTTCTGGTGTCAGGCGTCATATTTCTATGTTTTGATAATTTTTCCTACAGCTCTACCAGTTCATCTAGTGAAATCTAGTCCTTCATAATTTGCTTTAACAGCTTCTAATCGTGCAGTCCAACGTGTTTCAGACTTCCTCTTCATTGTGATTGGCACAACGCTTTTTAATTCTTCCAAACGAGTTGTTGAACGAGAGAAAACAAAAATGTATACTTTCAACTGTTCCAGATACCTCATAACAAATGGATCCTGTTTGGCTTAGTGTACTCTTGGTAAGTTTAAGCTGTGGTTATCACAGTTGATGAACAATGCTCTTTGATTTCTGGCACATATTCGGTGTTGATGGCCGGATATATGCCCAGTCATTACAGCAGCATTGTCATAACATTGTGACCTATAGTCGGTTAGAGGTATGTTATTAGATTCTAGTTTCTCCACGATAACTCCTTCAATGCTTGCTGCGTCTTTGGAATGTATATTGATTAGACCTAAAAATGATTCTTTGATGATTTCTTTTTTAGTTTGAAAATCCACATCGACAAATCTGATGACTTGAGAAAGCTATTCCCGGTGTCTTAGATCGGGTATTGAGTCAAGTAAGATACCGTAGTACTTGTTTTTTCTGATTTCACTCAACAGCTGATTCCTTACAGTCGATGAAAGTAGGTGGATAAATTCATTTTGGATTTCGTGTATAAATAAGATAATGAACCTGGATTTTCTCGGGAATCTTGTAAGTGCTTTTAAAACAGTGGATCATACTGATAAAGTTTGATCACAGAGAGACAGGAAAGAGAGGCGGTGTCTGATGTTTCATATGAAAGGAATCCAACTTGCTTTGACATACTCACAAAATGCATTGAGAGGAGAGACCTTCTGTAAGCCAGTGGTTCTCAACCTTTTGAGATTCTAGGACCACTTGAAAAATGTATGTCTTAGCTACGGACCACTACTAAAAATTGTGCTACTGCCGAGCTGGAAAGTTAAATATAATTATACTGTGTATATCTTATCTGTTGCACACGCTCCTTATATACAGAAGATTATTGTTAGCTACAAGTAGTATACATGTTATTTAGTAAAGTTATACTAATATACTACGTTTTTCGTGCTCCAAAAACAGTATTGTAATGGCTTTCTTTTGTAACGAACAAATGTCATTTATATTAGTCTCATAGTCTTCTTATTTAATTCTACTTGCTAACAATAAAAAAAAACTTTAAGTCATAAACAGTAGTTTTGTATTAAAAAGACTGCTATATTAGTTTATTTAGTACGAAATATGTTTTGTTTTTATTGTAACCAATGCAGAAAATCCACTTTCACAAAGTTGCAAAGGGTAAAAGTATTTTAAAAGCTATCTGAGACAGTTATCTTATCTTATCTTATCTTACTGTTTACAGACGCTCCTTCTATACAGAAGATTATTGCGTCCTACGCTTATCTATGGTTTGTGTTTAGTCCTGCATTTTTATTAGAGATTTAAATGCTGATAAAGTGTTGGTTTTCCTGGATTCTTCAGGCAACCCAATCCACGCCCGAATTCCGGACGGGAAGAAGGAAAACTTGTATGTGTTTGTTCTTGCATACGGAATAAGGAAGGTGTTTTTATCCTTATGTCTATCTGAGGGTTGTATTAAGTTATCTTTGTGTTGTATTTCTAAATTAGAATTAATTGCTTTATGTATGATTACTACTTTGCTTTTGGTTCTTCTATCCTCTAGTGTTTCAAGGTTTAATGATTTCACTAATGGTGTTATTCTTGTCCGTTTTGAATATTCTCCAGTAATGAATCTGGCAGCTCTTTTTTGAATTTGTTCTAGTTTATCAATGTTTTCTTTGGTGGATGGGTCCCATACAGAAGATGCATATTCTAGTACAGGTCTCCCCAAAGTGAGGTAGCATTTTAGTTTTATATCTCTATTACATTTGTTAAAGTTTCTTTTTATAAAGCCTAAGGTTTTGTTTGATTTTTTAATAACTTCGGAGTACTCCAAAGTTTCATTAAGCCAACTTTCTGATGCAACATATTCAAAGTGGTATCACTAGTCAGTTCAATGAATTGGTTTAATTAGGATGTTGGTAATTTTATTTAATGAGACAATGTGTGCGAGATTAGGTCTGGAAACCCACGAAAAACCACTGAACGTTAAAAATCATCAAAGTAGAATTAAAATTGCCCCTGCATTGATCGCATATGACCAGAAATCAAATCTGTCAACAGTTGTTTATTTATTTCAACATTTTCTGGTTTCTCGGTGATTTCGTATAATTGATCAACCATCTCAAAGTTACCTTGAAATAATCTTATTTTCCAAAGATCAAGCTTTTTCGTAAAAGCAGACACTTTGTCACCGAGAGTAATATAATGTGTCCACTAGTGGTCCGTGGACCACAGGTTGAGAACTACTGCTTTAAGCCACTCCTTTTTCTTGTCTTGGTCATTTTGGTTGCTTTTAGTGTCGTCTCTGTCTGTTCTATTAATAGAATCGCCATTGTCTCTTACTGCTCCCCTACTCTCACTCCAAGTCTCTCCAAGTTTTTTTTTAAATCGCCCTCAGCAATCGTACATTGTGGATGTGTCATTTATTTATGAGTAGAATGGCGCCCCTTAACGCTAAATGGGGGCGCAAAAATCATGCTTGCCAACTGATTTGTAATGAATATATTTTTGGAGCTCCAAAATTCAAACTTGCAAACGTATTTGTGATACATTAGTTTACATCAAAACACAATTAAATAATGAGTTTTAATACTCATTTTGGCGCCCCCTAACGTGGCGCCCGGGGACGTATGTCCCCCCTGCTCCCCCCTCGCTACGCCACTGTACATATAGTTATAATTTAAATATTTTAAAACCATATAATTGAGTTATTTTAAGATATTAAGAAAAAATAGTATTTCATGATGGTAAAAGAAATACTAAAAGTCATAGAGATGAGAAAAATTAAAAATAATAAAGATAATAAATGTATAACCTTCATAGAAATTAGATGCAATTTTCGTAGTGAAAAACTATAGTGAGAAGTGAAAAGAGAAGTAGAGAGAGAGTGAGAAAAAGGGACAAAATCATAGAGATAACAAAATAGAAAAAAGGTGAGAAATTTTAAAAAAAGACAGAAAGAAAAAAATAGAGAGAGAGAGAGAGAGAGAGAGAGAGAGAGAGAGAGAGAGAGAGAGAGAGAGAGATCGAAAAAAATGAATAACAGGAATTATAATACATTTATAATTGATGTGTCTCAAGCAGGAAATTGCAAAACTTGTATCCAAGAACAAGGTGTCACAAACGACAGACCAGACGATAACACAACTAAAAGGCGTAAAATAAAGGATGAATCAAGTTATTTGTCTTGTAAACAATTAATAACAAATAATTTAATTATTTGAAGATATAAATATTTAAATAAAAATCATAACCTTCTATGTATTCAACATTCATTGTCCATGAATATCATGTTAATTTGAATCTTCCGACCTTAGCAATTGCGCAATACATTTCAAGAGACATAATTTTAAAAATGACAAGAGTACACATGGATTAAATGTACATTTGTAATATCTTTCCAGTTAAACATGAAACACAAGTGTCAGAAGGAGGAGAAGCAGATCTACACAAACATTACGACAGTTGTGAGAAGAATCCAGGTCACACAAAATTTATACCTGTAAACAATTTTAACATCAATCACCTGCCTGAAATGTATCATGACAAACTCATAATTGATTTTATCAAAACTATAGTAGACCTCACTGTTAGGATAGATATTAAAATGACCAGTACAGAAAGACCAGAGTTTTTTCCAAAAACCAAAGATCCATATACACATTATGACATGAGAGGGAGTACCACTTTGAGAGTAGGAACGGGGATGGTGTCGATGATTTACAAATGTAAGAAGGGAAAATGTTCTTGTCACAAGTGTCGACATTCAGACACACAAAGCGAAGAGTGGTGGAGGCTATCAATAGTGACAGCAAAACATGTGGTGTTTGATGACCTTGAGGCTAAGCACACTACTTGCAGATTGTTCTATGATAGACAAGACAGCGCATATGTCAATCTTGATGGCTGGACGATAAGAGATGAAAACATGAAAGACGACAGGTCTGAGATGGTACTTACAACATGTGACGAGCAATTAATTGATTTAATGGATAAACTACATAAGATGCACAACCACTGGTTTGATCTACATATGAAAGTTGTAAAACTATACAAGAGTCCTAAATATAAAGAGAGATTAATAGTTATTGTATCCCATCCCCATGGACTAACTAAACATATTTCTGTAGGTCAGTTGATAGAGAGGCACAAAGTAAATAAAATTAAGACGATACTTACATACTCGACATGTACATGTCAAGGTAGTAGTGGGGCTTATATCTACCCAATAGGGACTGATCTTGGCTGGAAATCAAGTCGCCATGTCCACCATGGGTTTGACTCAAAGGGAAGAAATTTAAGTGGCGCTGGTCTAGACAGGGACAAATACTGAACATTTGAAAAAAAAAGATTAATAATAATTTTTATGGTACTATTAGCTATCAATTTTTTTATTCTTAAAACGGACAGCATGAAACTAAACAAAACAGTGAATCGACCAGAACACTGCTAATCATCGTGTGCAACTGGGAAGTGTTTAGATAATTATCTCATCCTTTCCCTCTACCTTAGCCTGCAATAACAATACAATAATTAAGATACATTTGATGACCTAAGTTTACTGCACACTGCAATGGTAATAATATAAGATACTACATTTAATTTATTTTAAAAAAGTATATATCAAATAGTGTTTTAAAACAAATATACAAATGTTAAGACATATTAGAAAGCAGCAAACTATTGCATAATGATAAGCCATAGCTTATTGCTTCATTTTATAACACACTTGTACCAATTATAATTTTTATTTGATGTCTGGTAAATTGAGTCAGTACAATCAAAGTCATTATGCTGAAAACACAAAATTATTTATTATAAGCAAATTATTTATTTTTTGCTTTTTGTTTCTATAATGAGACGAAATATGTTTGATAATAAGATGTAAACTACACCAAACGATATAAGTTTTACCCTAAATGTAGAAGTCATACTTACAGCGCGCGGGCAGAACTCGGGTTTGCCGCACCCCCCCCCCAACGGTAAAATATGTTGATGTTATAGGGAAAGATAATTTATTGCAATTAGGACATTATACATTTTTATGATAGAAATCAAGAGAAAAGCTTTCAATTATTGATATAAAATTGAAGTTTTCTGCTTTTCCTCATGACAAAACCTCTGAGGTTACAATGTTGTCAGACATGGGTAGCTCAATCACAAACTCGAGATGAGTCTATTTTGATGTATTCTTTCGCAGGGCCGACTTTAGGCATAGGCAAACTCGGCAGCCACCTAGGGCCTCCGATTAGTCTCATCCATAGTGGGTGCCTCGCACAATAATCTATTCCATATTTATTTATTATTTTCCTATTACATTTAGGGCCACTAAATTCATTTCGCCTAGGGCCTCCAATTCCTTACGACAATTCAAGATAATATTTAAAGTAATAATATTATTTAAGGCAGGGCATTTTCAATCGTAAATAGCGAAATAACTTTGAATTAATCAAGTGGGCTTGAATTTTTTTTTACACGTGAGAAAATAGTCCTTGCTTGACAATGTCGTGTTAGATACTTTGAATTTGATACGCTTATTTGAAGGTAAAAATTTCCAAGTTTAATAGATTAGCTGGTGTACGAAAATCATATCTATTTTCCAAATTTGTAATTGTCAAAACTCATATGAATTTCTACAGTAACAAAATCGTATTAAGAATAAAAACTTCTTCTCAACAGCTTTTCTTTTTACATAACATGGTTACATATTCGCAACAATCGCCACATATTTTGCTATCTCGTTCTTAGACTTGTAGGTTCATTTAAACTGCGGAGATCTCCACAAAACATTTAAGCAAAAAGTTAAAGCATCCTCTTATAGAGATTTCGTTAGTTTTTCTGTGAGTGGCCTCTGCAAAGCATTTTTAGTAGTGCTGTTAACGATTAATTTAAATTTAATCATTAACGTTTGAAAAATTAACGATTAATTAATCGTTAATTTCGATTACAGCCAAACATTAAAATGTATGATGTCATAAGTAAACTTATTAAACGTTCTTGTTGAAAATATAAATGACACGGGAATGTCTCCTTTATGTGTCATCTTTTAACCAACTACGCAAAAAGGCAAGTGTGTTGACTTTATTTGGTTAAAGTGATGAGCGGGTCTAATTGACGATATATCCAGCCGAGCTGAACAATCATTCACATGTAACTGAGGTAACTGATATGCACAAAAGAGTCTTGGCAAAGAATGGCATTATCGGATATCGGTGTTCATTAAGTTTCAACCATTGTAGAGGGTTAATGAATTCAGGGACTTTCATCTCCATTTTGTAATGCAGTAATTCACCAGAAAGGCTGTCGTCATTTTCTGTCTCTGAATCAGACTCCATTACTGCCATTAGCTTAAAACGCTTTTCATTTGGTTTGATAATTAGGCGAAGTGTTAGAACCATGGTAGGCAAACTTTATCAACATTTTGAACATTCTCGTCAGTCAATAGTTTAAAAACAAAATGTTCGTGTAATCGTCAGAAAATGTATTATTTATCGGCCGCTAATTTTTATTATTATTTTTTTACATTTTGACTTCCAATAATTTGTAACTGATTGGTCGATTAATCATTAAAACAATAATTTAATTGTTAACTTTTTTAACGATTAATTGAGAAATTAATTGTTAATTTCCGCAGCCCTAAATTTTAGCAATATGCGTTTGTAAATAATTTTAGGCGTCTTTGATTTTATAAAGTAGACGTTTCCAGATGTCTAAAAAAAGTATAAAAGAAAAAAAGATTTTATTGTGACTAGCATAGTTCATGCGTCTGTTCCAATGTTTACCTTTTCGTCTGCATCTGTTGTTCGATAGTTTTCAAATTAGCCTCAAAATAGCTCCATGGTATATTCCCGATTTTGTATCATGGAGTCTGTTTATTGCCTTCCCTGTAGCAGATATTAGATCTTTCATGGAAAATAATGCATTACAATGTTCTGGTTTACCAAAAATTGTAACAGACTTCATTTTTTGTGGGAGCAGCATGTAAACAAACCAGTTTTAATGAAATGTTTGAGCAAAGTACAAATTTTACATTGAGATTGGTGTTTTAAGTCTTTCTTGAACTCCTGTATACTCTCCAGTATACTTTGACATTAAGAAATATTAACACCGTTTGGGTCTCTGCCTTCATGACCATCATCTTGAAAATTATTTTAAACTATTTCAGAAATTGTGTAGGCTGATTTATTTTTTGTTTCAATAAAATCTTTGAAAGATTCTACAACGTCTTCTTTATAATTATCAATCTTTACACATTGCACAACTGGACTTGTTTGACCTTTATGTGAAATATCTGGAGAGGTATAAAATACAATGGAATGATATTTGGTCTTTTAAAACTGAAAAATAAGTTGTAGCAAATATCCTAAAACTGCAAAAACTACTTTTGAATTGGAAGTGGCACATTTTTTTTTGTATCCCTTTTCACAGTATGGATCGTACTTTTAAAGCAAATGTATCAGTCCCAAAATATTGCCTATATCAGCATTAATTAGCATCAAGCAGTATTTTCCTGTCGGTTACTGCGAAAATCAAAATTCTATTTTTCCATGATTTAATAATTGCAAACATTTTAACACGAATTTCTTGTCACTTTGTTTTGTTTTCTTTTACAGCAACGTCAATATTTATTTTTGTTAAATGTCATTTTTTACAGTTAGTTTTCTGATTTCTTCCATTTGCAAAACAATGTAATTTTTAGCATTAGAGGTTATACGTTTCCTTTTGGATTCATTTTATGCCAGTTATTAATTCCAACTTATGAGCAATTTCGTTCATTCGTTTTGTTTATGCTACAAAACAAAAGACATTAAAATTAAAATAATGATGCTTTAGAAGAATATTAAGCCCTTGAAGTACGCAAAACAAAATTTCCAATATTTTACTCACGTTAAAATATCATCGGGTCTTGTGTAAGATCAATGTCTAATTTGGAGAAGTTAATGTTTATTTCTTGGACACCTTCGATCTTGCTTCACTTATTGTGATCAAAATGTGCATGTGTACGTAGGGGCAATTTATTTATGTCGATTAAATACATGTATGTTTTCTTTTTGTTTAATTCTATTGATTGTCGTTGGAATTTAACGGATCCAGCAATTTTCGCTTCTACAAAATGAGCGGCTGACAAACTTGAATCAATTATAGGTGCCAGCACATCATTTTCTTATTCGCATTGTACTTCAGCTCCTTGATTTTTCATTTCAGTAGCATTAGTATCTGGAGATTCATTACCGAGTTGAAGTTTTGGAATTCAAAACATTCATATAGTTTAAGATAGTAACTTCATTTCTTTTGATTAGTTCTACCATTGCTTTTCTTTTTTAAATGAAACTATTTTAATGGTTTTCATTTTTAGAAGCTAATTAATGACGAGGAATTCGCCACTCCCAACAAAATGCTGCTGGGCATTCAATTGGCTCATGTTAGAAATTAATAGGGCACAATAATGATCGCTTCTACAACAGGAGCGTTATCAGTTTTGAAGAATCAATTAAGTTACCAGCAGGCCAGTGTCACATTCTCACACTACTTAAGCCTCTTAGTTGTTCAGTTCAGTAGTATTAGTATCAGAATAATGTACATCCAATATGGAGTTTAAAGTTTTAGCATTAGCTTTTCTTTATTTTCAATTTCTTTTAACATTTCCAGTCTTAGAAACTAATTAACGACTAGGAATTTGCCGACCCTAAACAAGTGACGCCGGGACATTCGCCCCCATGCTCCCCCTCGCTACGCCACTGCAGACTTAGTTTGATATTTATGTTTCATTTAACTAAGTTTGTGTAATTTGTTTTTGCAAATTGATTCATTACTTTGCAATTGATTCACTTACGTTAATAAAATTCTTAAAATTATCTACTTGGCATGGATTTCAGATATGGAGTATGATGTAGTCGTTAATAGATTTTGTTTCCATTCAAATATGTATCATATCATTTTACGCAAACTTCAACAATTGTACCTGTAAAACTGTCAAAATACATATTGTATTTCATTGTTTATGTTTCTGTATGCTAAATTATTATTCATCTTTAGTTTGAAATGTATTTTGAAGGCTTGTTTTCATCAAGTAGTTGTAACCACATGTATGCCTTTAAATAATTCTATAAATAACAATCATTATTTTTATTTTCGTTCGTTGAAACATTTTAATTGAAATTAACGCTCTTACTTTCTAAATAGACTCATTACACATCATGAAAATATCCATTATGTTTTAGCAAGATTCATTTCTGGAAAATATATGAAAATGACAAGATTAACCACATTATTTAAATTATTAACACAGAAAACTCTAGATGATAGATGAGGAAAGAGCAAAATATTATTAATACATAAGAAAATTAAATCTTACTAGGAAATGCAACAAAAAGAAAATCTAAATCAACCCTAACAATAACATAGGGATTTAAAATATTTTTCTAAGAAACATGTATACATTCTCGTTAGTCCTGTATAAATAAACATATTTATGTTATGATATATATGATTTGCTATGACGAAATGTTTGCTAGGCTTTGGAAATAGTAGTTTTATTATCTAATTACTAATATCTAATATATAAAGATAAGATAAGATAAGATGAAAGTTTGTGTGTTTGTTTGTTTGTTACCAATGGAATTCCACACCGTTGGACCCAGGATGCTGAAATTTTGCATGGGACTCTCATTTGACCCGAGAAAGGTCGTAGGCTATGTTTCAACCCCTAGGTGACCACCCCCTAGAGTAAGGGGGCCCATAATCAGAAAATGTAGAGCCAAATAAAGACAAAATAAATTCTCATTTCGATATTGAACAGCTTCATGCGGGCATTCAAAACGAGTTCATTTTGGTGCGTTATTTTTTACAATACTTTATTTTGAGCCGTGCGCTTTCAAAGATCTTTTATTGTCAAATTACGGTGCGCACCTTTTCGTGTACGCATCTTAAATTGAGCAGTGTAATTTTATTATAATAACATTCATATTTGTTTTGGCCTTGCGGTACAAAACAGTGGCCTTTTATATAAATACTTTCTTTATATTATAGATGGGTTAAAACTATTTCATTACATTTGTCCCACGATGCATTGTATTTATTTTTAAATTAAGAGTTTTATTATGTTGTTTCTAATGACTCAAATTTTAATTTAAACAAATACTAATTATGTGAGGGTATTTTATGTGGAAAGAAATTGCCCAAGTCAAAAAAGCTTAATGGTAATTTAGAGGAACTATATGTTTTGTTTTTCTTAAAATTTGTTGCGCGTTCTTTATTAAAATTTCTTGCTTATTTTACTGGCTCAATCCCTTAAATTTAATTATTAATAATCTAATATATAAAGATGAAAGTTTGTGTGTTTGTTTGTTTGTGTGTTTGTTTGTTACCAATGGAAATCTACACCGTTGGACCCAGGATGCTGAAATTTTGCATGGGGCTCTCATTCGACCCTAGACAGGTCGTAGGCTATGTTTCAACCCCAGGTGACCACCCCTAGGGTAAGGGGGCCCATAATCAGAAAATGTAGAGCCAAATAAAGACAAAATAAATTCTCATTTCGATATTGAACAGCTTCATGCGGGCATTCAAAACGAGTTCATTTTGGTGCGTTATTTTTTACAATACTTTATTTTTAGCTGTGCGCTTTCAAAAATCTTTTATTGTCAAATTACGGTGCGCACCTTTTCGTGTACGCATCTAAAAGTGAGCAGTGTAATTTTATTATAATAACATTCATATTTGTTTTGGCCTTGCGGTACAAAACAGTGGCCTTTTATACAAATACTTTCTTGATATTATAGATCTGTTAACACTATTTCATTACATTTGTCACACGATGTATGGTATTTATTTTTAAATTAAGAGTTTTATTATGTTGTTTCTAATGACTCAAATTTTAATTTAAACAAATAAAAGAAATTGCCCAAGTCAAAAAAGCTTAATCGTAATTTAGAGGAACTATACGTTTGTTTTTCTTAAAATTTGATGCGTGTTCTATATTAATTTTTCTTGCTTATTTTACTTGCTCAATCCCTTAAATTTAATTATTAACGTAAATCATCAAGGAATATTACATGCATATAAAAGCCTACGACCAATGCTGTGTTTTTTTTATTACATACGCTCTATAAATTTACAATTTAAACCTTTCTACCGGACTTATAAACATAAGCATATTAAACTCAATACAAGTGAACCTATAAGCAATTAATTAAGTTGGGCGGCGAATTGAATATGCCATGGTCATTACGCTGTTGCGGAATAACAAAAGCCATTTTAAAAATAGATGTTTAGTCAAACATAGCATCTTTTTTTCCTATTTCGTAAATAATTTATTTATTTTGCAGAAACTAAATCTGTTGTTTGAAATATAATTTACAAACTATGATGTCCCATCGGGAAACATGGTCCAAAACATACTTGAATTCTTTTTTAAAATTATACCTATTACATAAAAGCCGTAAATTTAAATCGTATAACATAGAGACAAATATAAAAAAAAGCATTATATATCATTTCCATATTAAAACACTAATAAATAAAGACTATCAAAAAGTATACAATTTATTTTTGGAGCAGTACTGCATTATAAGACTTCATTTTAAGCGCCCGCCTTTAAATTAACTTTAATTGACTAAAAATTGACTATAATTTGTTCACTTTTGTCCCTTTCTACAAAACGGTCCATTTAGCGATGGATTCCAAAATCTTATATGTTGCTGTTTCACCAAGGGATACAATTCTTTTTTGATTCCCGTTTTGAGATAAGACATTATATTTTGTAAAAAAAAATTCCTGTTTTTGTTTCTGGAAATTAGATAAAGGGCGATTTTTACTAATTACTTTTAGTTCAGAGTTGAGTCGTGCTTAATTGTTTTTAGTATGATTCGTAAATTTTACAGACTTTTAGTCAAATGGGAAGTTGGACCATTAGTGAGAGGGGGCTTAGGCTTTTATTAGTATAGAAAAGGGGAGGGCACTAAATGAAGTTAATCAAGAGAAATACAAAAAAATAAGAAGAAAGTAAATCGTTGCATACACATACATACTTAACAAATAACTATTTGAATATTTTCAACAACATAATAAAACTTGCTCATTACTATAAACTTACTTATTAAAAATAAGAATCAATGATCTTGACATGCATATAAAGGCCTAGGACCTATGTTGTCATTTCATGTTTACATAATTTTATGTTTACATAAGCTAAACAAATTAACTATTTAAACTTTAGCTAACGAACTTATTAAGAAAGTCATTAAACTTAACACAAGTGAACCTAAAGATCACTAATTCCGTGTAGTTAGAAGCATAAAACTCTGGGTGGTTGTTAAGTACACTTCCGTGGTGGTAACGAGCAAAAAAAATATTTAAATATCAATTTTCATATAGCCCATATAATGAAAAAAACGTCTTTGTGCCCCCGGCCCCCATGACTGAATTGCAACTTTTTTACGCAAA